>JAASFJ010000778.1:0-15760 GCA_023333755.1 Globisporangium uncinulatum
ATTAGTATTTACATCAGTGAGATTAGTCAGTTACCGGTAGATTGAGAAGCCACTCAGTCTATTCTAACGTAATAGACGAACTTTCAACTGAGCTACGCGCCCAAAAGCACACTTTTATAATGTTGAAAAATAAATGGTTCTATCGTTCAGTTACTCGTCTATGTCTGCACCAACATCCTCGACTAAAGCAAGCGTGCGCAACGAGGACGCGAGATCATCGACTCGATCGTTTTGCCACGCTGTGTCGTCTAATTGCGCCTCTCCACCGATGAGCCGCTTGAAGCCGTTGCTAATCGTCGCCGTCGACAATGCAGTCCAACTAGCGTGGAGCCACCAGATCACTGTCGATCGCATCGGCGCGGCAAGCTTAAACACGACACCTTGGTTTCCTTCGTTGTGAGCTTGAACTTGCGCTTCCATGTCGCTCACCCACGCGCTGCGAATGTGTTGCTTGAGCGGCTTCATTCAGGAAATGTCGGCCGGCTGGTATACGGACGTGCAGCCAGCAGGCACTTTTAGCAGCACCACATTGATGAGCGACGCGTAGTCCTTCACCTCTTGCGTCCAATGTCCGCTGAAGTCATCCCAAAGCAGCAACACAGGATCACATAGCGAGTCACGCGAGGCAAAGTGCACGCGAAGAAACAGAAGAGAGAGAGAGGAGTTCCACCAGCCCTTGCTGTTGCAATGCACGTGTATTCCTGTCTCTCTCATCAGCCCTTGCACCTCTTTCCAAACAACGCGCCCGAAGCCATGCTGGTGTTCTTCGTTGTGTGTCTGTGTCGCCAGAACCGTGGACGCCCGCTGCTTGAGCACCGCGACTGGAGTGAGCTTGTTGCCGTCTGCATCCGCTGCCAGCATCACAGTCATGCGCATCTTCTCCGCGCCGCTGTTGCGAACCCAGACTGTCATTTCGCCCTTGCCACTGATCGTCGTTGTCGGCAGGTACTCGTAGTTGACGGCCGTCTGATCGGCGTTGTACACGGCGACGCATCCGTGGCGCGCAACAGTCTCGCGCACGAGCACCGAGAAGTCGTGTACCACACGCAGCGCGTCGTCTGGCGTGCGCTGCCCGGTATGAGTTCGCCGACGCAGCGACAGGCGATGCTGCTCGAGGAAACGCTGCTTCCAGCTCCACGACGCTGCGAACGTCTCGCGCGAGATGCTGTACGCCGTGGCCACCTCTCGTGCCTGCATGCTGTGCATCACTGGCGACACGGGAAGCCCTACCGCGCGCATGGCGTTGACCCAACGCACAATTTGCTCCTCTGGCTCGGCTGGCAGTGCAGTCGAGAGCCCATCCTCGCGATGCTTGCGCTCGCCGCCCTTGCCCTTGTCGACGCGCTCCTTGATCTGGTCGCCTTGAGCCACCCACTTGTACACCTGGCGGCGGCGACTCTCGACTTGCACAGACAGAAGACCGGGGTACAGCTCACGGAGCGCAGCCGCCATGCCGAGTCGCTCGACCGTCTGGATCGCGTGCAGCTTCTGGGCGAGAGAGACAGAGGTGCGCTTGAACTGCTGCGTCGCCTGGGTTGTGCCGTTTACAGACGTCCGTCCTTTCGGGCGCGCCATCTTCTGTTGTGGTGTGTTGCCAGAGCCGTCTCTGCTTCGGCAAGCTCGAATGAGTGGTGTGAGGGCGATTTGTCACAAATGGTAATTTTTTGTGCCAGGTTGACTTGATTTGTAATAAATAGTGCGGAAATTTACAGTGTGCCTTATGTCAAAGGTTTGTCGGTATAGACCACTCATACTAAAACACAGTGTGCCTTATGTGAAGCCTGTGCCTTTTGACAAAGGTTTGTCGGTATATGAAGTTTGCAGCATTAGCAGCGCTGCTCGCAATCCATCCATCACTCCTGCACACGCACCATCAAGATGAGCGGGCTTGGGCAGCGGCTGCGGAACACGTATGCGTCCGGTGCACCAGCCAACTACGTCCCGGGCCTCGGGCGTGGTGCCGTGGGCTTCACGACGCGTTCGGACATTGGCCCTGCGCGCTCGCCACTGACGCCCGAGGGGCTCGCGGCCGACGGCGGCGCCCTTCGCCCAACACCCGGTAGTGCTGGACCACAACCTGGTCCCGTAGCGCCGTTCCTGCCAGGCGCCGGACGCGGCCGCGGCTCGGACTTTGCCGGAGCGGCAGGCGCTAACGGCGGTCGTGGCGCTGGCCGTGGCTCGGGCACTGCAGGGCTTGGTGGTTTTGGCCGCGCAACCGACGAGAACGAGGACTTTGGGGACTACTCCGAGACGAACTACGACGAGTTCTCGGGCTACTCGTCTGGCCGCGGGCTCTTCCAGGACACGCCGTACGACCAGGACGACCGAGAAGCAGACGACGTGTACGAAGCCGTGGACGAGCGCATGGACACGCGCCGTAAACGCCGGCGCGAAGTGCGGCAGCTCGAAGAGCTCAAGAAAGCCCGGCAGCAACAGCCGAAGCTCAGCGACCAGTTCGCAGACCTCAAGGCCGGACTGCGCGCTATGAGCGACGCCGAGTGGGACTTGATCCCGGACGTCGGCGACTACTCGCTCAAGTTCAAGACGAACACTGCGCTCCAGAAGCGCAACGAGCTCTTTGCGCCAGTACCCGACCACGTCCTCGCCGGCTCGGCCAGTGCGGTCGCAGCCAATGGTAGTGGAGCAGGTGTCATCAACGGCTCGATTACGCCCAGCGGCTTGGACCCGCCGGGGATGACGTCAACAATTACAGGATTGGCCGAGGCCCGTGGGGCAGTGCTGTCGCACAAGCTCGACAAGATGTCCGACTCGATTACGGGCCAGACCGTCGTGGACCCGAAAGGGTACCTCACAGACCTCAACAGCCTCAAGCTCACGAGCGACGCAGAGATTGGCGACATTAAGAAAGCGCGGCTCTTGCTGCGGTCTGTCACGACCACAAACCCGAAGCACGGGCCGGGCTGGATCGCCGCTGCGCGGCTCGAAGAGGTTGCAGGCAAGCTTGTGCAAGCCCGCAAGATCATTGCGCAGGGCTGTGCGAGTTGCCCAACGCAGGAGGACGTGTGGCTCGAAGCCGCGCGGCTGCAGAACCCGGAGAACGCCAAGACGATCCTCGCACAAGCCGTGCGCCACGTGCCCAAGTCCGTCACAGTCTGGCTCACGGCCGCGCAGCTCGAGCGCGACGATGAGCTCAAGAAGCTCGTGATGCGGCGGGCGCTCGAGTTCGTGCCGAACTCGGTCAAGCTCTGGAAAGCGCTGATTGAGCTTGAAGATGTCGACGGCGCCCGCGTGCTCTTGAGCCGCGCGGTCGAGTGCGTCCCGCAAGCCGTCGAGCTCTGGCTCGCGCTCGCGCGGCTTGAGACGTACGAGAACGCGAAGCGCACGCTGAACAAAGCCCGCACTGCGATCCCGACCGAGCCGTCAATCTGGATCACCGCGGCGAAGCTTGAAGAAGCGCAAGGCAAGCCCGAGATGATTGAGCGCATCGTGCAGCTCGCGCTCAAGTCGCTGCAGAAGCACCAGGTCGTGATCAACCGCGAAGCGTGGCTCGCGGAAGCTGAAGCGTGCGAGCTCGCGGACGCGCCACTCACGTGCGCAGCGATCGTGCGTGCGTGCGTCGACGTCGGCGTCGAGCCGGAGGACCGGAAGCGCACGTGGCTCGACGACGCAGAGACGAGTGCGAGCCGTGGCGCGCTGCTGACGGCCAAGGCGATCTACGCGACGGCGCTTCAGGTCTTCCCTGGCAAGAAGTCGATCTGGCTGCGTGCAGTAGCGCTCGAGAAGCAGGTGGGCTCAGGCGAAGCTGTAGAGCAGCTCCTCCAGCGCGCTGTGACGGCGTGTCCAGGGGCAGAGATCCTCTGGCTCATGGCCGCGAAAGAGGTGTGGACGAACGGCTCGGTCGAGAACGCGCGGCTCATTCTGCGCCAGGCGTTCAGCGCGAACCCCAACAGCGAAGCGATCTGGCTCGCTGCGGTCAAGCTCGAGTGGGAGAACGATGAGATCGAGCTTGCGCGTGCGCTATTGGCCAAGGCCCGGGCCCAGGCGCCGTCCGCGCACGTGTGGATGAAGTCGGTGCTGCTCGAACGCGAGCGTGGCGAAGACCCGCAAGCCGAAGAAGCGCTTCTATTGGAGGGTATCCGACTCTACCCGACGTTCGCCAAGCTCTACATGATGGCCGGCCAGCTGTACGAAGCCCACGAACCGCCGAGCTACGACAAGGCGAAGGCCATGTACCGCGAAGGCGTGCGGCAGTGCCCCAAGTCGATTCCGCTCTGGACGCTCTCGAGCCGGCTCGAAGAACAAGTGAATGGCGTGACGAAGGCGCGGTCTGTGCTGGAGCTTGCGCGGCTCAAGAACCCCAAGAACGACCAGCTCTGGCTCGAAGCCGCGCGGCTCGAAGCCCGCTGGAAGAACCCGAAAGGCCAGGAGATGCTCATGGCGAAGGCGCTGCAAGAGTGCCCCGAGTCGGGCTTGCTCCTCGCCGAGTCGATCGATATTGCGCCACGAGCGCAACAGAAGCGCGCGTCGTTCACAGCGCTTAAGAAGAAGGACAACGACCCAGCGGTGTGTCTAGCAGTCGCCAAGCTGTTCTGGCACGAGCGCAAGTACTCGAAAGCGCGCAAGTGGCTCGAGCGCACAGTGCAGCTCGACGCGGACTTTGGCGACGGCTGGGCGTTCTACTACCTCTTTGAGGCCCAGCACGGCGCCGCTGCGAGTGCGGCAGCCGACGTGCTCAAGCGCTGCGTCAGTGCCGAGCCCAAGCACGGCGAGCGCTGGACGCGCGTGGCCAAACAGACTGCGAACCGCCGCAAGAAGACAGCGGAGCTCGTCAAGCTCGTGAGCGCCACGCTGCCATTCGCTGAGCACATGTAGCCAAGCTTCCGGCTCGGACAGATCTCTTCCATTCACTAACAACCACTCTTACGCTTCTCGTTTCACAAAGGCCGCGACCCGCCGAGCCGCGCGTTCGAGCCGGTGGCGACGCCAGTACTCTTCTTCCTCTGCAATCGCTTCTTCTGCGCGCACTTGGGCGATGAACTCGGCGAGCTCGACGCGCTTCTCCTCAGCCGCGAGCCGCCCGAGCCGCCCACGGTACGCGCGCTGCAGTGTCGTGGCAGCGGCTCGTTCGAGCGCGCGCTCAGCGTCAATCTCGCGCCGCCGCCGCATCCACTTGCGGCCCGCGAGCCGTCCGAGCCGCCCACGGTAGACGCGCTGGATCTGCAGTGCGGCTCGAGCCTCGCGCTTCGCCGTCTGGTGCTCACGCACGAGCCGCTGGCGGTACGTCGCAGTCTTCTGCGCGAGGAACTGGTGCTGCCGCGCCTGTGCGCTCTGCGCCTTGTGGTCGTACTGTGCCGCCTTTTGCTGTCGCCGTGTGACGTTCTTGCGCTCCTGGTCCATGCGCTGGCGCTCGGCCGACTGCTGCTGAGCCGCCGGCTTAAGCCGCGTCGCTGTCGGAGCTGCCCACACGCGCCTCTGCGCTTTGAGCATTGAGAGCCCGCGAAAGTACATGAGCGTCATGCAGAAGAGCCCAAACTTGAGCGCCGTCTCGGTCTCTGTGAGCGCCTTGTCCACGGCCGAGCCCTTCTGTGCCGCCTTCCGGTGCTGCGAGCTCTCGAACGCCTGCACCGCAATGGGCCGCCACTTATCGAGCGGCTCGCCCTGGTCGTTTTCAAACTTCTCGTTCTCGTGCTGAGCCGCGAGCTTGCGCTGAGCCGCCAGGACGCGCTCGTGTTGGTCGAGGACGCGGAGGTCGTGGAGTGTTAGTGGTCCGTCAGGCTTGAGGCTCGGCACGAACCCGAGGGCCCGCCGCTCGGACTCGCGCTCGCCAAAGACCCAGCCTTCGAGCATCGCGTCGAGGACGTCGTCGACGACTTCACGAGCCGTCACGTGCGCGACGAGCCGGTTCTGCTCGCGCTCGAGCCCGAGCTGGACCTTGTCGCGCCGCTGGGTCTGCGCAAACCCGTGCAGCGCCTTCGTCTCGAAGAGCGGCTCGTGGGTCAAGAACGTGGCGTGGAGCTCAGTGTCGACAGCGCGCAGATGCAGGTGCTGGTCCCAGCTCTTAAGCTCGGCCGTGAGCTCGTCAAAGAGGTCGGGCTTGCGCAGTGCCACAGCTCTGCCCCCGGCCTTGACGGCTGCGCGGCACACGGAGGACGCGAGCGTGAGGTCGGGAGATCGCTTGACGCGTTCCAGCTCGGCTTGAAGCTCCTCCACACGCCTCTCGACAGTTCCGTGGGCCTCCTGTAAGTACGGCAGCCACGTGCATGGGTTCGTGCAGCAAGCCATGCACCCGCCGGCACCAAGCTCCTGCTCTTGGAGCAGCTGGCGTCGCTCTTCGAGGCTTCGTCCTTTCAGCGCCTGAGAGGACGAGCCACGAGCCAGAGGAGCGATCCAATTAGACAGCGCATTGGACTCACTCAAGTCGATTATCCCACACATACACACACGTACATCTTTGATCTCTCGACGTTGCTTCTGGAGACTCTTGTGCTTGAGCGTCTTGCCACGGACCTTGGTGCCCTTGCCGGCCTTGGCGTCCAGCTTTGCGAGCCGTCGCACCTTCGCTTCGCGCGCGAGCTGCGCTTCCTCGTCGCTATCTGAGCTCGAGACTGAGTCCGCGTCCGGCTCGAGCCCACCACGAGCCGTCCCGCGCTTCGGTTGTGTGCTGCCACCGGCTCGGCCCTTAGCGAGGAAATGCTCGAGCTCGAACGTTTCCTTCTCAGCAACCTGCGCCATGAGCAGCCGGTCGAGTTCCTTCTCGAGCTCGAGCCGGAGCACCTTGGTCGGGAACCGCTGAAGCGTCGAGTGGAGCACAAACGAGTCCATGAATTCGTTGCGCGTGTTCGCGGCAGCACGCTGTAGCTCGTGGTACACGAGCCGACAGCGCGCGTCAACGTCCATCTCGACGACGCCCACAGCTGCCGCTGCTGCTGATTGGCTGAACTGAAGCCGCGCGGCTTCGACGAGGTTCACGCTCAGCTGCGGGTCGAACTTGAGCAGCAAACTGCGCGCACGGAGCTGGTGACTCGGAAGCTTAAAGAGCTCCTCGTCTGGCGTGTTTAGCGCCACAACGAGGTCTTCACGCGTGAGGCTCGAGGCGATTGGAAGGCTTGGAAGCTGCGAAACACCATCCGAAGTCCCGATCGCTGGGTGGCGCAGCTCGTCCACGAGCTTGCGGAGCTTCAGCGAGTAGTACGACGAGTTCAGGAGCTGGTCGTAGACCCGCCACTCGCGCTCTTCTGCCGTAAGCTCAGCTGTCTTCTGTGACCGGAGTAGAGCTACCACCGTCGTGGGCGAAGCCCCGACAGCTGCTTTCCTGGCCGCTGACGAGCCGCCAGTGCCGTGGTCGTCGCGGAACCTGGTCACGATCTTGCGGACTTGGATCTCACGGCGCTCAAGCAGGTTCCACGGCGCCTTTATGATACGGTCGAGCTCAGCGTGCGAGAGCACAGCGAGCTGCTCCTCGTCCTTCGTGAGCGCTGGGAACACGCCGTGCAGGCGCATGTGCGCGTCCCCCGCAATAACGAGCCGAGCCTCCCAGTCGTACGCGCGCGGGTGGAGGATGCGGTCGAGGAGGACCCACTCGCGCTCCTTCTTCTCGAGCGCGTCGTGGCCTTTCTTGTATTTGCGACGGAGGCGCTCGGCTGGAGTCATCATGGACGGCAGCGTCGCTTTCATCGCTGACAGCTCGGCCCACCGCACTCTACCGGACTTGGTACCGACGCTCGCGTACTCGACGTTGAGCTCCCGCGCGAGCTTGGCTCCAGCGGCGTCGCGGTCCCGCACGTCGTTCGTTTCAACAAGTGCGGCCACGAGCCGCGGTAAGTGCGCACGGTACTCGACAAGGTCGCGTTCCATAGCGTCGCACTGGTCAAGCAGGTCAGCGTGGATCCGCGTGAGCTCGTGGAGCCCCGTTTCAATGTCGCGTGCTTCCTCCTCACGCTTTGCATACAGGAAGCACTGGTGCGTGAATGCGGTCTCCGCAGCTCGAGCCGTCGCGTGCAGCTGCGCGCGGGCCTCAGCGGTCAGCACTGGGACCGCGTTGTCCGCGTCGAGCTGCGTCGTGGCTCGGAGCATCGCGAGCTCCGCTGTCCGCGCCGCGTCTCTCGCGCTGCTGGCCATCGTGCGGGCGAGCCGCTTCTTGCGCTCGCTGAGCTGGACCGAGACGAAGACGTTCTGGATCTCGTCTTTCCGGATCGGCAGCAGCTCTTGTTTCTTGAGCGCGTCCACACGCTTCGTCCGGAGCACTTCGGACGCAAAGAGTGCTGTCGTCGCTGTCACTTCGATCGAGTACGCAGTGAACACTGGCGCACCGAGCACGACTTGGTACGTCGCGGCGGAGCAGAGCGGCTTGAACGTCGGCTCGTGACGGAGCATGAGCTTCCCGAGACTGTGTGGCGTACAGAGCGCAATGTCGCGCTCGTACGAGCACTTGCCGATCGGCGCTGGAGCTCGCGGTACTTGGCCCGTCCCGTCCACTGGCGCTGGTGGGAGGACGTAGAGCATACCGGCGAGTCGACCGTTCTGGTACCCTGTCGACCGGAAGTGGCCTTGGAAGACGACAGAGACTGTGAGCGCGAGCACGCCGACGCCGAGTGCTGGGAGCCGGAATGAATGTGTCGCACTACGGTGCGGCTCGAGCTCGCACTGGGTCGCGTGCAGGAGCGTCAGAGGCGCTGCGCGCTCGTTCAGAAGCGCACAGTGGCCGCGTTCAACGACGACGCCTGCTGCTTTCGCTCTCGTGCTCGCAGTCTCGACTGCTTCCGGCAGCTCGTCGAGCTTGGTCGTCACGGTCGTTGCGGCTTGCGTTGCCGGCTCGAGCACGAACGCGTCGTCGTGGCTCGCAAAGTACGCTTCGCCGTCACCGCACGTATACTTGCGTAGTAGGTAGTGGGCCTCGAGCTCCTCTTCCGCCTTGAAGAACGCGAGCGCGAGGCAGACGCGTGCTGGTAGCGCCAATAGACGTTCGATCTGTTGTTTGTCCAATCGAAGAGCGACTCGGCCGGTTTGATCGGCTCGGTGCTTCTCCTGCTGCTGCTGCTGATAATCCGCGTGCTTCTGGATGATCTCAACCTCAGCGACGTCGGCGCACTTGTAGTAGTGCGCATAGTTGACGCGGAAGTCGAGCGCTACCCACCGTTTCTCCTCGGCAGTTCGGCTCGTGTGTGGCTTGCGACGGACCTCTTTCGCTAAGTCCGGACGCAGCGACAAGCCGCCGTCACGGCTCTCACCCGCTCCTGTCTTCATATTCCCACTCGAACCGACCGAGCGGTCTCGAGCCGCGATCGCGTCCTTGAGTCCTCGCAGACTCTGCTCGACATTGAACGTCTGTTCGCCGAGCTCATTCAACTCGCGCTTGTTGGCTCGCAGCTTGGCTCGGACGTCGGTCTCCGCCTCTCGCAGCTCGGCGACCTTCTTCGTCAGCACTTCAAGCTCCGCGTCGTGCTCGCGCACAAGGACGCGTCGCAGTACGCGCTGCAGCGAGCCTTCAATGCGGAGACTGGTGTCAAAGTACTCGGTCGAGGCTGCCACGGCTCGGTCGCGCTCGGCTTGGACGGCGAGCAGGCGAGCCGAGCAGCGCTTCTCGGCCTTGGCGTTGCGTTCGCGCAGTTCAAACAGCCGCTCGCCTTCCTCGCGCGCGCACAGCACCATCTCGTTCCCCTTCTCAGCGCTCAGCTCGAGCGTCCGGAGCAGTTCGATGCGGAAGCCTTCGTTACGCTTAATGAGCTCGCTCAAGCGCTGCAACAGCGTGTCTTTCCAAGCCAACTCTTGCGCGTGCAGAGACAGGTCGTGGTGGATCCGCGCGAGCTCGTCCTGGCTCTCGTCGAGCTCACGAGCCAGCGCTTGGGCCTCGAGTGTTGTGATTGGCACGATGCGCACCGTGCCGAGCCCAGCTTTCGCGACCATGCCGGTCGACTTGGCCTTGAGCAGTACCCGCTCGAGGTTCCGTGCTGCGAGCTCCTTGTCCGCCGCTGTCTTCTTGAGCGCGTCCAGTGCGGCTCGTTCCCCCGCGGACTCGTCTCTCTGCGACGCCTTGAGCTCGTAGAAGTGCACGAGGTCTGTCGTGAGCTCATGCGCACCGTCTGCAAGCGCGTGGAAGTTTGCGTACGTCGGGAGGAGGTCCAGTGCGTACGCTTCGACTGGGCTCGACACGAGCTCGTCCTGCTCGAACGCTTTCTGGAACCGCTTGAGCTGCTCGCGCTTCTCGAGCTGCGAGGCAAGCCGCTCGTGCTGCAGCGCGACCTGGAACCGCTCACGCTCGAGTTCGAGCCGCTCGGCTTCAATCGCCTCGACCTTGCGCGCCATCTCGCTGTTGCGGCTCCCGCGCTCCGCGTCCTGGCTCGTGCGCTCCTCTTGGCGCTGCGAGTGCACGTCTTCCAGCGCCATGAGTTCGAGCTCGAGCGTCAACCGAGCCTGCGCGAGCTTCTGCGCCTCCATCTGCGCAAAGAACGCTCGCTGCGCCTCGTGCTCGCGCTGTTTGATGCGCGTCTCGACTTCCTTCTCGCGCATCTGTCGCTCGATCTCTTCGCGCTGATTGGCGCGCGCGAGCGCCTCACGCGCGTTGATCCGGGCTCGCTGAGCCGATTCCCGAGCCTGCTTCTCACGGGCTTGCACTTGTTCCGCTTCGAGCGCTTGCTGGAACCGCTCGAGGATGGCTGTGGTTGTGCCCGAGCCTTCGAGGCCGCGGTCGAACAGCTCTTGCTGGACCCACTTAATCCCATGGACCGCCAGCAGCTCGCTTGCTAGCGTTGCACAGTCTCCAGGGTCCTTCGTATGCGATTGCTGACGTTCTTGAGCTTGCAGGGAGGTGTCTGGGGTGCCTTCGCTCGCACTGTTCGGCAGTGCTCGCATAGTATCGGCTCGGTCTGTCGACAGGTGTCGAGTGTCTGGTGCGCACCGAACACTGGGAGCCGACGGAGTTGGCTCGTGGGCCTCTAGGTCAACTGCGACACCAGCACCCGACGCAGACACTTGAGCCAAGGCTGTCGCGGTCACATCCACGCTGACGAGCACGAGCTGGCGGAAGAGATCGTGCATAAAGTGCGTGCGTTCTTGGAGCACGTCGTGGCCGCTCTTGAGCCACGACACGTGTACTTGCGGCGTCGCCACACTGTCAATTGAGGCGACAGAAGGACTTAAGCACGCGGAAAGCGACGGCGCAGTGCACTCGACCGGGAATGCGGCGGTGACGCACTCGACCTGGTCGGGCCCAAAGAGCGCATTCAACGAGCCGTGCACGAGCACGAGGGCGAACGGACTCTCGGCGGCTCGAAGGTTACTCAGCGCCGTGTCGATGCGCTTGTTCTTGACGCTGCCGTGCAGCAGCCGCCGCAGCAGCTCGAGGTTCGAGCCTTCGAGGAACCGCGTGCGCGTCTTGAAGAACGCTTCCACCGCTGCACGGCGGCTCGCAGCGACTTGCGTCAAGTAGAAGTCGCTGAAGACGCTCTGCACGAGCGCATCGTGGGCCTCGGCTCGGCTCGCGACGCTGCCGAGTGCGCATGTGAGCTGCTGTAGACAGTGCCGGGCGCGGTCGTCTGTACACGCGAGTGCGTTGATCAGTACGAGCCCTCGCTGTGCGTGCAGAAAGAGCCGCAGCGGCGGATGCGTCTGCATCCGTCGCGGGATCTCGACTGTGAGCAGCTGGAGTGCGGTGCTCCCGCCAGTCCCGAACGCGGCGACAAACTGCGGGACGGCGCCAATGCCGAGCTTGGGCTGCACGAGCCACTCGCGCGTTTTGCGCATGACGTGCACGAGGAGCTCGGCGTACACGTGGGCGAAGAAGTCGTTGTTCCAGAGCGTCCGTCGTCGCGTGCGCGTTGGGAAGCCGCAGAGAAGGACTTTGCCCCTCGGGAAGTGGGTCAGCAGCGGCCGAAAGAAGGCTTCGAGTGTCTCTAGCTGCTGGAACGCGTCGAGCAGCACGGTGAACCGGAACGCTGTGAGGTTCGGCAGGCTCGGGTCGCTCTCGACTTCAAAGTCGGCGAACTTCGCGGACGACAGTGGCTTTGTAGGCGAGCCCGACAGCGGGTCTTTGTCCAAGCAGCTGCTGGACGACGTGGCGCTGGTGTCGTGGGAGAGCACTGCGTACGCGATCGCAGTGGCGTCGTCGAGCTCGAACGTGCGCCATCGCGGGTCTGTGGGGAATTCCAACACCTCGTCCTGGTTGAGGACCGGGTCCGGGTCCGGGAGCTTGAGTTTGCTGACGCCTGGAACTGGTGGCTGATAGGTGGCGTCCGTCCCCTGTGGGTACTCCTGTTCAGCGTCCGGGTGCTGACGCTCGCCAGGGTCAAACAGCCGCGCGGAGACGCTTGGAGGTAGCCGACGCTTGCGCTGTTGCAAGCTCTCGATCTCCTGCAGCGCCCGTTTGCTGCGGTCGCGAGCCCAAACCGGCAACAAGCTCGACTTGCTCGTAGGCTTCTGTTTCGTTGGTCGCGCAGTGATACCGACACGTACAGCGTCGCTGAGCGACGCTTGCTGTGCACGTCGAAACGCATCCACGTAGTCTTGTGGAGGCGTCGGCGCACACTTGCTGCCGTTGTCTTTGTCTTCGCTAGCTCTTGGCTTCTTCCCACGCACGACAGCTTTGCGAGGCTTGGCGACGCTGCTCGCTGGCCGCTTCTGCGGCTGCTGTTGGCTGAAAAACCGCAGAAAGTCCGCGCGAGAGAAGTAGGCGCGCGAGCGACCACTGCTGATCTGCTCCACGCAACCCTCGGCATCTGATTCGTCCCATAGACGCACGCTGCCGGTGCCACCCCCAAGGCGCAGTTCTGCCAGCGCCGTCATGAACGCATCGACGTCCACGAGTCCCTCGCTGCGCCGGTCAAAGTGTTGGAAACACGACTCTAGGTCGACGCCACGCGCGCCAGCTTCACGAAGCACCTCGGCGAGATCATCCAAGATCCCTCGAGCTGCTCTCGTTAGTTCATTGGCGCCGCTCGTGACATTGGCTGCAGATCGCTTCGGCATGATCAGCGCAGAGGCGTCACTTCAGATCCGTATTAAATCACCAGCCTAGTGATAAAACGCAGGGACTTCATCTAGCCAATCAAAGACCAGGAAACGCTTAATTTTCGACACCACTTCAACTTGGGATGGATTGGCGAACTCAGTGAACTTGCGGCTGGCAAGAACATGCGCACATCGAGGTGTAGAAAATGCGCGCTCTACACTCGGTTCCGACATGCGATGTCGCGGCATTTGATGCCCATCGAGGTCCTAACACCAGCACGCCTACGCTCGCCGCTCTCATTCTCCAATTTGCCAGCAAACGCGCATCCAAACAAACAAACCAGCAACCAAGCAACTGGAACGAAGATCCACAACCACCATCATGGGCAACTTCGCTTCGATCGCCACCACCCGCATGACCTCCGCGCTCCCGAGTGACGCTATCGTCATTGATTGCGACTGGCTTGAAGCCACGCACCCGCACTTCCGTCTCGCGGCCACCGAGTACTCGAGCACAACATACTCCGAGAAGATCCCGAACAGCGCTGTCCCCGTGCACAAGCGCGTGGCTCGTAACCCGCTGTGGGTGTGCGACGCACTCCGCTGCTGCAAGCGAGCGTTCGTGGCGCTCATCTCCGCCGCCACTCCTCGAACGAACGAGCCGGCCGCATGTTTCGTCGAGCCGACGCCAGTCTCAGACACGGACGACAACGAGGTCGCCGAGGAGAACGCAGCCGCCGACATCGACGTCACCGACGACTTCTTTGACGAGTTCCATCAAGTGTTTGAAACTCGCTCGACCGCCAAGACAGCTGCGTTCACACCAGCATTCGTTGTTCCAACGAACACGACTGTCAAGACCATCAGCGTGTCCTGGAGCAGCTCGAAGCTCACTCAAATGAAGTCGCTCAGTGCCGACGACAACGGCGACGAGGACGACTTTGAGGACTGTCTGTCGTACACAACGGACGCCACGGAGGCGCTCAGCGACTCGGAGAACGAGAGCAAGTGCTTCGACTTCTGCTCTGACGCCAAGTGCAAGCTGCACGTCGATGACGACATGGCACCGCAGAACGACACAGACAGCGAGTCGCTCTACTCGGATGACGACCACCGCGACAACAGCAACAACAACGAAGAGGACGAAGAGGACGACATGGACTGCGAAGCGCGCGCCGAGCGGTTGCTCCGCTTGGCGTCTTCTTGTCCCGTCTTTGAGGTGTACCTCGACGATTACCTCTGCACGTGTGGCGAGTGCCCGCAGTACAAGCTCATTGCGTACGAAGTGCGACGCTACGGCACGTACGCGAGCGAGGCGGAGATGAAGAGCTTGACGCGCATCCTGCAAGCCTTCTCGACGTACAATGAAGTCATCGGGTACGACTGCGACATGATCCCAGCCGCTGAGGAGTGTCTGCAAGTCTGGGGCGGCGACGAGGAACAAGCGTTCAAGTCTTTCGTCACACTCAACGATGAAGTGCCTCACCTGTGCCGCGTGTGAACAAGAACCACGTCTCGCAAGCACCGAGTCCCTCGTCCACTTCTAGGATCACGTCGAGTCCTCGCGCCAGTGGTAGAGGCGGCAGTCTGGCGCTCGTGGGTCCCTCATTACGGACTCGCGTGTGTAGCGAGCGCGGCTGAGCCTCATCACGCTCAGCGCGCTGCGTCCAGACCGTCGAGCGAGTCGCATTCAGCTGGAAGTCGCGGCACGAGCCGCGAAAGAGCGCTTGAGCCCTCATTACGGCTCTTGCGCTTGGCGAGTGTCGCGGTCTCCAGCTGAGTGTGACGCGCTCGCTGCTGCTCTGCTGGTGTCAACGGATCTGACGGGCTCTTGGGTGTGCGAGGAGGGGGTTTGTCTGCTTGCTTGTACAGTGCCGACCACACGACCGACACCACGAGCTCCATTTTGTCGACTGTCTCCAAGCCTCCAAGCCTCTGGTGTACCCGGAGTGTCAGCTATAGCGAAAGCTGTTGACGCTGTCGTCGTCGCTGCCGGTTGCCTCCGTCAAGTCCACATTGTTACTCGTGGCTTCGTCGCTCCCAGTCGCGACACCAGCGTCGACACCGCACGCCGAAATCATCTCCTCGTCACTTCCGGCGACAACAATGTCGATCCAGAAGCAGTGGCCGGACTGCGTGCCCGACGAGTCGCACACGCGCAGTACGTCGTGTAGCGACCAGGAGCCGCCGGCGCGCGCACGTCCACGTCCGCGACAGCGTACACCACCCGGCTGCAGCGCCGGGGGGCCAACTTGGTTGCTCTCCGCCTGGATGCCGAACGTCGGGTTGCCTGCTTGGATCTCCAGGCGGCAGCCGAGCGGCCACGCAGTCTCGCTGCTATTCTCGAGTATCCACGATATGCGGAGGCTCGCCGGAGCCTCCGCTGACAGGCTCACGACGCATCCGTCCGGGATCATCATGTCCTCCACAAAGCGCGCCTGGAGTGGACTTCAAAATGTTTAACATTAAACTCAGATTTAACACTGGTTCTCTGACTCAAGTAACGTAATGCAGCAATTTATGGCATGACAAGGCAGTTATGCCCGTCTTCATCGGGCATGAGGTAACCAATTTACAAAAGTGATCGCAGGAGAATCATATATTCAGCCTCTCTAGCAAGCGACTGACTTGCAAATGTAATATGCACTAACGGAGTACACTTCGGTACACGACGTTCCGGACGCAAATTTGATCCTGCTCTTCGTGGACGTCGTGGTCGATCATGATTTTGACGTTAGCGCGCGCCGTGACCCTTGACAGCGCGACGTAAAGTTGCCCTTGCGAGAAGACTGGCTGGGGAAGTTACACTCCGAGGTGATGGACTGACTGACCTTGGGCTTTGTTGATCGTCATGGCA
>JAASFJ010000779.1:0-15732 GCA_023333755.1 Globisporangium uncinulatum
AACTCACTTCACCGCGCACGCGCACTCACCTTAAGTCACACTCTTGCAACGCGAATGTTTTGGTCACACATCACACTCCCTTGATTATTTCTATCTGCGCGTATTGGATGGGTTGACTCACTGCCTACACTCTGCTGCGTTTCTTTGCAGCCGTCCCGAAAACAACTATCTAAAACTACAAAAATAAGCGTCACGTTCCGTGTGTAGACGAACACCGGACAACTCCAAATTATGTATATAGATAGATAGATAGATTGATAGATATTATTTACATACGAATTTTAACCCAAGAGGCTCCCAAAATTGGCCTTGAGATCCTCATGCGCGAGTCTGGGCGAGTCTCGGAGACTCGCCCAGACTCGCGAAACACGACTGCTGTTCACCGGTCTTCATCTGAAGCTGAGTTTTCTCGTTCGGAAAACTCTCCTTTTCTGAGGACAGGTCCGGAGGTGGTTATCTCACTGGTCGTCCACTTCCCCCAGTCCCAAAAGTACATGTATCAACAACGACTAAACGTCGTAAGAGTAGTACAGTACCAGTATGTGCGTTGTTCATCCACTTTCACCTTGATCATCCAAGTTGCATCGGGGCTGCAGGGACTGGTTGTCTTTGTCTCTACTCGTTGCCCGCCCACTTTTCCATCCTGATGCGCGAAAATTGAGGAGGTGTTCTTGATGCCTGGTTGAGTGAAGAAGCAAGCTTTTTCAGCCTTTACAGCTTGGCTGTTGTTGCTGTTGGTGTTGCCAACAACTTTTGTTGGCATCCTGTAAGAGCCATTCTGATAGAGGAAAGAGAAGATCAAAACAGGAGAAAAGAGTCCTGTGTGCTCGCATACAAACTTGCAGTCTCACAAATGCCAGCCTGAGTGGTTTTCGTCGTTTCGTCCTCGCCTCCCAATTTTTCGCCACCTGTGCTTTTTTTGCGAGCACGAGACACCCGCGTTTGACTTTAACTTTGTATGCCGTGCCTCGGCACGAAATAACTCACTTGATACAAAAGCGCATGTAAAAGAAAAACATTCAGACTCTTTCTTTGAACCCGAACCAATTTTTGTGTCCAAAAAAGGAGGTGACAGGTGGTTGTTCAGCTCCAAGTTTGCTGTGGAAAATGTGAAAGGCGGCTGGCGGTGCACACAAGCAAGCGCCGCACTCCTTCACTCACGAATTCACCTCTGAAACGACACAACCACACACACACTCCAGTATGATGGTCTTGATCGAGAAGCGCGCACCGACATCGATGCCATCGTCGCTCTCTTCACGTAACAACAGCACCAGCAGATGCCTGCTCACGTCCGCCACCTTCCCAGCGCAGGCTCAGGCTCAGACGCACACATACGCGCACGTCGCAAGCAGCAGCACCGTTAGTGGCCCTCGGAGCCGCAAACGCAAGGTGATCGCCGACGAGGCCGCCGACAAGCGCGCACGCCGCGCCTGGTCCGAGATCGAGTACGAAGAGATGCTGCAGGAAGCGACGCTGCTGCGCGAGGAGCTCGAGCTGCTCGTCATGGTCGCTGCTGAGCTCTGCTCAGACCTGGCGTGCGACGCGACCTCCGCTCGGGGCTTTGCACGGCTGCTCGCGCGCCACGAAGCGTTGCTCGCTGACGCACAGGACGTGACCGAGCGCCAGGTGCGCGAGATGGCGCAGCAGATGAGCGCTATGATGCAGTACCTCTGCCGCGCCCACTACGCACACTTTGCACTCGTCGACATGCAAGAGCCGCTCAAAGACTGCCGCAACCGCTTCCTGCGCTTCGCCTGCCAGTACGCCGACATGATTGGGCTGCAGTAGCTAGATACTGTAGTCCTATAGAGGTAGGTAGGTAGGTTGCCATATTAGTACCCTCGGTGCAGGTGTGCACTCGTACCAGTCCCACAATCAACACGCACCTGCTTGTACCATAACGCTATACTTTTTGACTATCCACTCATGACTCGTGACTACCAGTCATAACAGCCCCAACATCCTCACCATCAGGCCCTGCTGGTGTTAAGGTTGTGAGTATTAATTGGTGAGTAGTGTGCCAATATCGGCCGCTTCCGAAAGACACCTTCATTCTCACGCCCGCCCAGCAGCACCGTTCTGCTCCTGCTGCTGCCGCTCAGCGACGTACTGCGCGTGGACGCGCTCGAGCACGTCGCGGCAGGGCACGACAGCGCGCAGCTTGATGCACATGAGGAACGCGCCCGCGAGCTTCCGGTGGAGCGAGTACGCTTCTTGCGGCGGCGGCGTCAAGCGGCCGTGCATAAACACCTCCGTGTGCTGTCCCAGGCGCTTCGTGAGCTCGCTCTTGTGGAAGTCAAACGGCGCGTGGTCACGGAACGGCTCGCCGACCACCATCCCAGCAGCGACGTGGGCCCGCACCATCGCAGGCGATTCGTCACCAGTGAGGAACTTGAGCTGCACCGAGTAGTCCCGCAGTGTCGCGTCGTCGCCGTTCGCAGCAGCCCACACAATCGCAAAGTACTGGTCGACAAACTCCTTGTCGTACGCCCGGGCAGCGCCAAAGTCAATGAGCCCGAGCGTGTCGCTCGCTGCGTTGTAGAGAAAGTTGCTCCAGTTCGGGTCGGTCTGCATGAACCGCCAGTCAAAGAGCTCGCGGATCGTGAGCTCAAGGATGCGGCGAGCGATACTGTCGCGCACAGCCTGCGGCAAGTCGGTCGCTTTGTCGACTGCGACGCCGGCAATGAGCTCAGTCGTGAGCACCCGCGCAGTGCTAAACTCGTGGTGCACACGTGGCACAACGTACGCGTCCGCCATGAAGCTCTCACGAACGAGCTGACGGAACCGCTCTTGGTTCGCAGCTTCAGCGACATAGTCACACTCAGCAGTGAGCTCTTCTTGACCGACGCGAATGATCTCGTCAATGTACAGCCCGCGTGGGAGGATGTTCGTGTACGTGACGAGCCGCTTGAGGTTCAGCAAGTCGCTCGCAATGCTGTCGGCGACGCCAGGGTACTGGATCTTGATCGCCACACGTTCGCCACTGAGGAGAGTCGCTCGGTGCACTTGCCCAATCGACGCTGCTGCGATCGGCACGTCGTCAAACTCGACAAAGTGCTCGCGCCAGTTGTCGCCCAGCTCCGCGGCGAGCTGCCCGTGCAGCTGCGCTTTGGGCATCACGTGCGCACTGGAACGACCACACACGCGACCATTCGTACTTGTTAGCACATGTACGGTACGCTATCCACACGCACACTAATACCAATATCAACACCAGCAATAAGCACACACGCACTTTTGCCGCACGCGATCGAGCGCTTGGGCCAGCTTGGGCGGCACGAGGTTTTCGTCCTGGATGCTCAGCATCTGCCCGAGCTTCAGTGCTGCTCCGCGCATCGTACACAGCGTCTCTGCGAGCCGGTCCACGTTCGCGTCCGAGATGAGCGCGCTGTACGTGCCGCCCTTGCCGCCGCTGCGTACAATCTCCGCTGCCGTGCCGACTGCGAGCTTGGCCGCCAGTCCGCCAAAGCCCAGGATGCGCGACAGGGGCGACGACGGCACTTGCTTCTCCGTCCACGCTGGGTTCGTCCGCGGCTCCTCCGAGATTGGCGATCCTGTCGTTGGCGTTGGCGCAGCAGCCGCAGGAGGCACCTGCGCTTGCTGCGCACCCTCGCTCGCGTTTTTCGCCTTTGTGTGGTCGTTCTTAGCAGGCACAGGCAGCGCTGTCTCTACAGCCGCCTCCACTGGCGGTGACGCCATAAACGCTTCCACGGGCGGCAGCGACGCCGCAAAGTCCTTGCGCTTGTTCACTGCCTCTGCAATGGGTGCATTCGCCACAGGTGCAGCAGGCACTTGCTCGGTTGGTGGTGGTGCTGGTGCTACCGTTGGCTTGTAAGAAGTCGACGGCACGTCCGGAGTCGGAGCCGCCGGACCATGGGCCGAGCCAAAGAGGTGCGGCGCCACGCGCGCGAGCTCCACTGCGTGCTTCGCCAAGCGGTCGGCGGCCGTGGAAACCTCGGGCGTCTGCGTGCGCGCCAGCTGCTCGGCCACTTTGCCGGCGCCGTGCAGCACGCGCAGCAGGTCACGGGACCACATCGCTCGTCACCTGGTGTCGAGATGAAAGGTGTCGAAGTGATGGAATTCCAATGGCCTCCCAATAAATGATGACGGAATGAAGCATATGGAGTTCTGCGGATTATTGTGGCATTGACAGTAAACACAATCTGGGTTTTGAATCCAACAGATACAGTGAAATATCCTGAAAATGCTGCATTTTCGAACTCGACACCTCAAAACGAAGCAAACACCACCATGGCGGGTACGTGTGTCTGTGTGTCTCTCTCTTGGAGGTGCCGTGCGTGAGCACCCCCTCACACACACTCATGGTCCAATCACCCCTGCCTCTGTCTCTGTGCCCTCCAGACCAAGTGAGAGCCTCGCACCTGCTCATCAAGCACAGCGGCTCACGTCGCCCCGGTACGTCCGTCCATCAACCCTTCTCCTGCTCCGTCACTCGGACGCGACTCGCTCACATAACACTCCCACCCCCTCCCCCACTCGTCTTCCTCTCGCCAGCGTCGCGCCTCTCGGACAACATCACGCGTTCCAAGCAGGAGGCGATTGAGCAAGTGCTTGGTGCGTGCGATCACTCGTCCAGCCGCTTGCGTAACGTGAGCGACCGGCCCCTCATTTGTACGTTGTATTGAATGAACGAAACAACGCACAGAGCTCCGTGAGCAGATCGTGAGCGGCGCCGCGACGTTCGCGGACCTCGCGTCGCAGTACAGCGACTGCAACAGGTGCGTCGTCTTGATCTGGCTACTTCGTAGAGTGAGTAAGTAGCGAGGCTTACAGGTCAAGTGCGCTCTCCTCCAGTGGCACGCGTGGCGGGGACCTCGGTCCATTCGGCCGTGGGATGATGCAGAAGCCCTTTGAAGACGCCACGTACGTTGTACTCGAGTGTTTGTGGAGGGAGCAAGCGAGAGAGAGGAGAGGAGGAGAGGTGGCTCAGCTAGTGGCGTTGGGTTGTGCCTGTGTGTCGCCTGCTCTCTCGACAGCTTCGCACTGCGTGTGGGCGAGCTGAGCGGCGTCGTGGACACGGACAGCGGCATCCACATCATCCTGCGCACTGCGTAAGCCGAGCGAGAGACGAGAGAAAGAGTCGAAAGACAAGAGAGAGGGAGAGAGAAGGCAGCAAAGAGAGCCACTCGCTCGCTTCCGTCGCCCCCGCCCTCTCTACTGCAGTAACAGCAGCGCAAGTCACGACCACCAGCGGCAGCATCCCTCTTCCGGTTGTTATCATCACAACGTAGTCGTGTTCATACTCTTTCATACGTGTCGTTACTTGCTTCCCTCTCTCCAACTTCCTCACTCGCTCAGTCGGCCGTGCTCGCCCGTCGGAACCCGAACGACGCGAGCGAGAGGCGGCGCGAGAGTGTCGGTGGCCGTGGCGACGAGCCCGTCGTCGCGGTCGACGCGTTGGATGCGAGGCTATCGCGGCCGCTGCTACTGCCGCGCACCGCCTTGCTGCCCGCGCCACTGCGCTTGTACACGCACGAGCCGTCGTCGACGCGGATGCCCCACTCGAGGAAGTCGATGCCGACAGCAACAGCGAGGAACTCGTTCAGCCGCTCGACGCGCTCGTTGATCGTCGCGTCTGAGAAGTTGCCAAAGATCTTCTTGCTCGGCAGCCGCGGCATGTCGTGGAGGCTGCCGCCGTCTACGCGCTGGAGCGAGGCCGCGAGCTGCAGGAAGACACTGTACCGGTGCCACGCAAAGAGCGTCCCGTGCGTCGGTGACTCGATCGCGAGCTTGTACTCGACAAAGCGCCGTGTGTCGGTGATGTAACTGATGCGGCTGTCTACTACACACGCGCTCGTAAAGTACACGTCTGTGGTGGTGGTGTTGACGCCCAGCAGTGCTGAGGAAGGGGGCGGCGCCATGGGAGCGGCGGCGTGTGTGTGGGCAAGTGCGCGGCTCGTGCTTCGGTTGCTGCGGACACCGTGCGTCGCCGCCCGATGCCGTGGCGGTGGTGCTGGCTCGTCGTACAAGCGGAGCCCTTGCTGCTGACGCAGACGCTGCTGCTGCTGCTGGCGTCGCTGCTGCTGCTGCTGGAGCGCGACCGAAGTCGGCGCGGCTCCTGCTGGTGCGCGTGCTGGAAGAGATGTTGGTAGTGCGGGCATCTTTGGCGAATGGGGCTTCCTGCATCAGCACTTTCGTTCGCTGCGGGAAGGAAGGAAGGAAGGAAGGACGGGTGTCTGTGGTTGCTGGTAGGACATCCATTCAGTCCTTCTCGGGATTGGCGAGTGTGGTACCGCCACAGCGTGAGTGCCCGTCATGTCGTGTGCTCGCGTCGTCGGACCGAGAGCAAACAAATCGATACAGTACGGTTCTGCTCAGTCTCCGATACTGAAGTGGATTAGGATCGGGAGATCTCGGGGTATTCGGTGCTCGTCAAGGCGCAGGCGTGCAAACGACAGCAGCCATCGTGTCACGGCGGGTGAGTTGAATAACGAAGGGAGTCGGACCAAGGCTCTGAACTCATCTTGAGTCCAACTCGTCGCACAATTACAGTGGAGCTCGATGTCAATGTTGGCCAGTGTCTCGAGCACAAGCGCAAGCTCACCAGCCAGCAGGACATCCGGTGAACTTAGCCAGTTGTCTCGCGCGTCAACACGCACTGCTGGCTTGGGCTTCTGTGAGTCGGCTATCGGCCAGTAAACAAGCGACGTAGACACGCTCGAGCACAATGCACGTCATCTACTGATGGAAGTGTTCACGCAGGTTGATGCCATCACGCGTCTCCACACCGCACGGCTTCGCTTGGTTGATACTGGAGCTCCTCGGGATCCAATCCAACGCCTCGTGGGGTCTCGCTTGCTTTCCCCACACGCGAACAAAGCGTGGTAGCAAAAGCAAGATACACGACTTCGTCGCATGCCATTGAGACGTGTGAGACTTGTGCTCAACCTTGCAATGCTCGTGCCTATCCGAACACTGCTGGCCGGAGAGATCCAACGTGCACCTCTTCCGGCAACGGCACTCACATTTGCAACGCGGAGTGACGGAGAGTCCCGTCCTGGAGATCTCCGCCAGTCCTGAAAGCAATCAATGTGGACATAATCAACGCAGCTAAACAACTGGAATGGACACTGTGATTTATGTCACACACGACTGGGATAACAATACTGTAACATGGCCGAGTTCGTGGTCAACGTCGCAACAGGAATACACGAGAGCAGAACGACACTGCCAGCGGACACTTCGAGTCTGGAAAGACGAGGTCAAGAATGGGTGAGTGCCTCCAAGGCAATGACCCTGGGCGTGAAACCGGAAGGAGTGTGTCGACAATACCGCCTGTATTCCGATACACCTGTAATCCTCATCAGTAAACACCATTCCAAAATAATACCCCTCCAAACCAATTGAGCAAAGTGCGGCTAGTGAATAAAAACAAGAGAGCAGAGCATCCGAGTGGAGGAGAGGGCTAGAGATCGAGAGAGCCACACAACCGAATAACCAGCAAGCACCATGCCAGCAAGGCAAACAAGAGTGCGCTTGACAGCGCAGCAGAAACTCGAGCTCTACAAGCACCACATCACACACCCGTCCAAGTCGCTGCGAACGCTGAGCGCATGGGCTCGCGACGTGTTCAAGCTGCAGAAGAGCCCCTCCCCGCGTCGCTACTGGTGCTCTTCCGCAAGCCCGTTTCGGAAGAGGCCGCGCTTGCTCGCCCGGGAAGGAAGACGACTCACGGTGTGCACTCACCACCTCTGGAACGCGAGATTATGCTTTGGATCCAGCGGCGTGAGGAGCTGCAAGTTCCGGTGATGACGTGGTCGAACATAAAAGCAAAGGCAGAGAAGATCCGAGCTGAATTGGCGCACCAGGAGGCGTACGTCGCCGACCCAAAGCTTGAGAGCATGGTGTTCTCAAACGGGTGGGTGCAACGACTTCAGGAGCGCCACGGGTTGAAGCCGCGGCGCGTATTAGGCGAGGCGGCATCCGCACGAGGCGAAGACGTAGAAGGCAGTAGAGCGGACCTCAAGCATATAACGAGTCAATACAGCATGCGGGACATCTACAACATCGACGAATCAGCGTACTTTTATTGCCTCCTAGCAACCACGTCAGAGACCAAGACACGCATATCGAGAAGGAAGAAGCAAAAGAAGCGCATCACTGTCGCCGTCACCACACACGCAGATGGATCTCATCGCGTGCCGCTCTTTTTTGTCGGGAGCGCGAAACGGCCTTGGTGTTTCAACAAAAAGACTCCTAGCAAACTTGGTGCGGATTACACCAACTCACCAAAAGCCTGGATGACGACTGAGCTCTTTCGCGCGTGGCTCAAGCCCTTCAACGAGCAGATGGTGCTCGATGGACGCCGCGGCTCCTGCTTATGAACAACGCATCCGTCCATCACGTCGATGAGGAGTTCTCGAACGTCGACGTGCACTATCTACCGCTAAATACCACGGCACACTTTCAGCCCCAAGATGCTGGAGTCATCAGCTCGTTCAAGAGCCAGCTGAACAAGCTCAAGAACGCGTACGTTGTCGACCAGCTCGTCCAGCGGATTGAGGAAGCGGATGAGGAGGAGGCAGTGGTTTGCGTCGACGGCCTCTATGCGGTTACGGTTCTGCAGGCGATGCAGTGGGCGACAGAGGCATGGCTCAACGTCACGCAGACGACCATCTCGAACTGCTGGTGGCGGACAGGGATATTGGACGAGGAGGTGTTTGAGTTGGTCCGGTCAGTGGAGAAAATGTCCATCGTCTTAAAACCTTTCTTGCTAAATATTTCTGTCTGTCAAAACTCTGACTGCGTGATAGATTCGACCTGCACTTTTGCTGTTTACAAATGAGGATTACAGGTGTAGTTCGAGAACGCTGTAGACGAGAAGCCTTTGGTAAACTTCAACAACTTGTATTTTTTCAACCACAACTGTGCTGAAATTGTCGCTTATTTCCGAAATTTGGCTGTCATGCTCTCCGCGCTCTCGAGCCACCTCGCCGCGCGCCGCGTGATCCTGGCGTCGCAGGCGCGTCTGCTCTTCTGTTGCGGCTGCTTGATTGTTGCATCGCATAACCGCCTTTTGTCCTAACGTGCGCTGGAGTGCGGTCACAGAGCCCGCGGCGCTCGGAGCTGCTGCGCGAATGCGTACGTGGCCAGATTTTGCGATGATTGGTGGCCATCATTGTCCTGGTACGCTGGTGCACAATGTCTGACTTGGTGTGCCATGGTGCATCCTGCAGGGACTAGCGTTCGAAGTGATCCCGTCTGCGTTCGAAGAGAACCTGCCGAAGGAGCAGTTCGCGTCACCCGTGAGCACAGCTTCGCACCCACCCATCCTGTGTGAATCGCTACCCACACTGTCCGAGCGGCTCTCCATCTCACGCTTTTCTCCTCTCCATAACCCGATTTGACCAGGAGCTGTACGTGATTGAGAACGCGCGACTGAAAGCGCTCGAGATCGTGCGGCGTATGAGCGAGCAGAGCCGCGCGTCCGAGCTCGTGGTCATTGGCTGCGACACGGTCGTCGTGCACAACGGCGTGATCCTTGAGAAGCCGAGCGACGAGAGCGACGCGTTAGCGATGCTGACGAAGCTCTCGGCCGCTACGCACGACGTGTACTCTGGTGTCGCGCTCTTCACGTCAGCGCTGGGCGAGCGCGAGCCGCACCTCTTCTTCGAGAAGACCACGGTCACGTTCGGGGAGCTCGAGCCCGAGGACATCCGCGCGTACATTGCGACGGGCGAGCCGATGGACAAGGCTGGCGCGTACGGTATCCAGGGCCGTGCACGGTGCTTCGTCGCAGGGCTCCACGGCTGCCACAACAATGTCATGGGCTTCCCAGTCCAGCGCTTCTGTCGGGAGCTTCGACACCTCGCAGCGAGCGGCAAGCTGTAGCGCTCTGGTCACTCAAATACCAGCTAGGCTGGCTAGGTTCGTATGTCCACCAAGCAAAAGGAACAACGGAAATACCGGTACAAATCTCACAAAGATCTACACAAATACCGGTATGACAGTACGATGTAAATCTACTGATGATCTTATGGATCTACGGTTGAGACCAATCTTGACAAAAACCGATGCTGTGACGCCATCGATCGAAAGCCACGCTTAGTCCACCTTCTTGGTCGGCGCCTTGCGCATCGGCACGAGCGAGAAGACGACGTAGAGCACGGCGCAGACAATGTGGCCAGCAAAGTGCGTGTTCTGGAGCGCGCGCAGCGAGTGGTCCCACGACATGGCTTGGAACGGCATGACAAAGTAGTGCATCGTGAGCAGCGTCGCGACAAGGCTCGCAGCGTCGTAGAGCTTCTTCTTGAAGCCCGCCGAGCCGTCGGCTTCGAGAAAGTGCGGCCGCACGCGCTTGAACGCAAGGCGGTTCACAGCGGTCGCGAGCGGGAGGCTGAGGAAGAAGAGGTAGTAGCCGGGGTAGAAGCCATGCCAGAACGCCGAGATAAAGTACGTGGCGAGCAGCGAGTTGCCCGTGCGTGCGTACACGTACCGCTCGAGCCACGTCTGCGTGCCCTTGTTCCACGCTCGCGAGCCTTCACGCACGCTCTGCGCAAGCTCAAAGCCGACAATGTCCATGTTGCTGACGCCGTTCCAGCCTTTCGCTTTCCCGTCGCTCGTGAAGCCTTCAAAGCCAAAGCCGCAGAGGACGGTCGCGCCTTCTGCGATCTTCCACGCGCCGTAGTACTTGGCTTTCGTGAACACAAGCGTAATGTAGAGCTCAGGGAGCTGCTGGTACCACGGCAGCGCAGCGACGTCAGCGGAGTGGAGCTTGGAGATGGGGAAGAGCGGGCCGAGTTGCGAGTAGAGCGCCATGAAGAAGACGCCGACAAGGAGCTTCGAGAACGCTGCAAAGAGGCTCGACGGCTGCTGCGTGCGGCCTTGCAGGAGGAACTTGCGGCCGCTCGTCGCGTCGAGGTACTCGCGAATCTCGAAGGCCGGGCCTGCGAGGAACGTCGTGAAGCTGTACACGTAGCCAAAGTACTCGAGCAGCGACGGAATCTCCGTGAGCGCGAGCTTTTTGCGGCCAGCGTAGACGCGCGCTTTCGCTGGTGACAGCCCCGGCTGGTCCCCACGCTTGTCCACGACGCCGTCGTAGTAGTTGTACGCAAAGCTCGTGAGCTTGATCACAAGCAGCATTTGCGGCCCCGTGAAGTCGAGCGTCCAGCCCATGTAGTCGACGTAGAGGCGGTAGATGTGCGCCGCCGACATGTACGCCATGTTGAACAGAAATACAATGTACGGCGCGTACTTGGCCGGCCCGAACTTGACGAGTGCGTACGAGACTGCAGCTGAGAGCAGCGAGTGGACCCACCCCGAGCCGAGTACGAACTGCGCTGCGAGCACGCCGACGACAATGTCAAAGACGTGCTTGAGCGCAGCCGACGGCAACAGCTTGTAGACCCCCGCGAGCGGGTACGCGGCGAAGAGACAGAGCACGTAGCGCAGCTGGTCGGTCGCGAGCCCGAGCGCCGCTGAGAGCTCGGCCACGTGCGCGTTCGCGACCTCAAAGGTGAGTGGCGTCGCGAGCTCTGCGTACGGCTGCGCGATAGCCACGACCTCCACGATGCGGCCCATCGCGAGGTTCACGGCGTGCTCCATCGCAGTAGTCCGCAGTAGTCGAGGTGGAGGAGAAGAAGGTGGGGAGTCCAGGAGCTGGTGCTGGTGGATCTCGAACCACGGCCACGAACTTTTGAGGAGTGATTGAGCAAGAGCTCGAGTGGCTGGCAGGAGGTGAGGTTGGCTAGTGTTACTGGCGCAGCAGTTAGCACTACATATCAAGTTGACATCGAAGTGGAAATACAGACTTGACTTTGATAAGGCATACAAATGGGCAGTCATAATAAAAATGCTCGTCACCAAAATAAAAGCGTCTCAAAACTGATCCCAATAGCGTCATGGCTTCAACCTCATTACGTCAGAGATCAGTTTGCGGCTCAGGCGTCAAGTAGGGAACATCCAATCTTGAACTCAAATATAGGGTATTGTTCCTACATAGTGAGTTGAACTCTAAATTCGATCCCAATTAGGGATTATATCGATGCAACAGGTCACAGTGGAATTTGAATTCCTTGTACACGACTGAAATCGAAGCGGAAGTAGATCGATTTTCGTGACTTCTGTTGTGGTAGCATACTGCTCTGCTGTGTACTCCTACTCAATGTTCAAAGTCGGAGTCATCGATGTTTCGCTGAGATGGGTGCGAATGGGATGAGGCACGATGATACAGTAGGGTCAATGCACCATTCACCGCTGAGCGGTTTGACGTTTATCGATGGTGCATTGCGAGTTGGTGCTCTCAATATCCTTGGTATCCTGAGTCTTCATTTACTACGAGGTGACGTGCTCCTCGTTGTCAGTTCCCACTGTTGAAAGTCTGCGCGTTTGCGTGGAAGTGGTGGTGTGCGAACGACGATGGTGGAGATCGCAGTTCTGGTACATCGAGATGAGCTCTTCGAGTACCTAAACGAAGCTGCTCAGATGGAGTGAGCAGCTCCATTTGAGCAAGACGTTGATGAAATCGGTGCCCGTTCAAAATAAAACCTTCATTATGTTATACATTACTGTAAACAGTTTCAAGGTTTTGTTCCATCCAGCAAACTCCGTTTTTGATTGAAGTCACCAACTGTCGAATGTGACGTGTGCAGACAAACAAGTCTGACGTAGCACCTGTTTTGCCCAGTCAGTCCGATATCCGCACCCTTTGCCACCGCTTCTGCACCTCCCAGGCCACTGGCACTGCCAGCACTTGGCAATTCGCGGTCAACAGCCTCCCTCTGCACGCCACCAGCACCAGTAGTACCACTCCACTCCCGACATGACCTCGTTCGTCCACACTGTGCGCGACGTCGCAGACCTCGCGACGCCATTGCGCTTCGTGGCGCTCAACGCGCAGCTCGAGCGCGTTGCAGCGCTCGTCGGCTTCCCCGTCGACCAGCTGCGTGCAGCGCTCTGTCTCTTTGCTGCGTACCCGCTCGCGATCGTGCTGCGAGCGCTGCCGACCCCGAATGCGAAGCACTGGATGAACATTAGCGTCGGCCTCGCGATGGCGCAGCTCGTGTACGGCGCTGAGTGGCTGCACTCGTTCGCGTCGGCGCTCGCCACGTACGCGCTCACGCGCTTCTTGCCGACCCGCTACGCGCCGTACGTCGTCTTTGCGTTCAACATGGCGTACGTCGCCACGCTCCACGTGTACCGCATGAACGTCGACTACATGGGCTGGAGCATTGACTGCACGGCGTCGCAGATGCTGCTGCTCCTCAAGCTCACGAGCTTTGCGTTCAACTGCTACGACGGCGTCGAGGCGAGTGCGACAAGTGTGCTCGCAAGCGACGCGCCTGCGGTCGTCAAGATAAAGCAGTCGCGCCAGCAGTTTGCACTAACAGCGATGCCGTCGCTGCTCCAGTTCTTTGGCTACGTGTACGGCTTCACGACGTTCATCGCGGGTCCCGCGTTCGAGTACCGCGAGTACATCACCGCTGTCGAAGGCAGCGCGTTCGTGTTCAACGGCGCTCGCCGGGTGCCGTCGGGAGCCCTCGCTGCACTCAAGAAGCTCAGCGTCGGCGTCTTCTTCCTCGCACTGCTCGCATTTTACGGCTCCCATGCGAACCTCCCGGCAGTCCTCAGCCGCGACGAGCCACTCACGCTCAAGTGGGCGCGCATCTTACTCGCGCTCTTCCTCACGCGCGGCAAGTACTACGCCGCGTGGAAGCTCGCGGAAGGCGCAACGATCCTCGCTGGCGCGGGTTTTGAAGGCTTCACGACCGACGGCCACGCGAAAGGCTGGAACGGCGTGAGCAACATTGACATCCTCGGCTTTGAGTTTGGCGAGAGCATCCGGGACCTCTCGCGTGCGTGGAACAAGGGCACGCAGACGTGGCTCGAGCGCTACGTGTACACCCGCTCTGGGAACTCGCTCGTCGCGACGTACCTTTGCTCGGCGGTCTGGCACGGCTTCTACCCCGGCTACTACCTCTTCTTCCTCACCAGTACGTTGCGTCGTGTGCTCGTTCGACTGTTAGGGGTGAGTGACACTATGTCGGATGGATGGATACTCACGGTTGCACGCCTCTCGCGCTCTTGTCTCTCGCAGTTCCGCTCGCGACAGCAGTGCACCGCCTAGCGCGCAAGCACGTCCGCCCGCTCTTCCTCGCGTCCGGCCATGCGCTTAAGCTCGTGTACGACGGTGTCGGCATGCTCTCCACCGCGCTCCTGATCAACTACCTCGCCGTCTCGTTCGTTGTGCTCTCGTGGGAGCAAGCGGTCGCGGGCTTTCGCTCCATGCACTTTGCTGGCCACATCGCCCTGGTGGCTGCGTACGTGCTGCTGCCACTCGTGCCGAGCAAGCTATCGCCCAAGCAACTATGAGAGAGAGTGTTTGGATGGCTACTCCCCAACAGTTCTGTCGTGTCGCACGTGAAAGTGAAGGAAGGAATGACTGAATGCGCTGTGGTTTGTGTGGAGAGTCTATGGTACTGTACTGTACTACTTACTGCATCGCCGTCGGCTAGCCAGTCCGCATGACGTAGCCCGGGTCGTTGCGCTTGTACGTGTTGTCATTCTTCTTGAGATAGATCGTGCGGCAGGTTGGCGATGTCTGCGACCAGCGGCCGAGCTTATTACACGTCGAGCTCGACGCGCCAACCATCGTCGTGCCTTTGTTGCATGAGAACGTGGCGGTCGCCCCCATCTTGGTGGACTTGTACGTCGCGGTGCCCTGCTGCACTGCTTCTGGCGGTCCGCAGTCGACGGCTGCAAGAAGGGCGTTAGTGAACTGAGCGTGTGTGGGAAGGAAAGAAAGTGATGGACCACACAGACAAGCAGCAGCCTTCAAGCGTTGCTAGTGGATGACGCGTACCTCCGCGAAGAACCGCCGCGTCCGCGTGTGAGCTGAGAGTGGAGGCTGCGGCGAGCGCCAGCGCGCTTGTGATGAGCTTTCGGATCATGCGATGCTGGTAGTGCGGCGAGTGTAGACGATGAAGAAATGAGAGGGTTTTGCAAGTGGATGCGTCGGGTGCCAAGTGGAGTGACGTCTTGCGCTGCCAGCCTCAGAGGACTCACAGTCCTGGTTCCAGCTCTCCCAGATCATCATCTGGGAGACTGGAACCAGGACTGTGTCCTGAGGACCTGATGACAAGAGGTGATAACGTCACGAAAATATCGACAACCACGAGACGCAGTGCCATGTGCGAAGATGTGCGAGGACGAGGTGAAGCAAAGCAACTCGTCATCAGGAGCGGAATGGTGGACTCCACGTGCAGATGTGCGGCGTGTGGACGGTGGTGCAACCACCAACTCGGGGAAATATGTTCTCTGGATTCTCTCCCTTGTACAGAAATGACTGTCCTCAGACATACCGAAATTTTCGGTTTACTTCACTTTTGTAGATTGAATGCAGTACACTGTATTTGTATTTGTAACACGTCACAAATGGATCTCTTTTATATGAAGATTTGTATAGTGTAGTGGTGAACAGCTTTATATGAACATTTGTACCGTATTCCTCATGTCATTGGCGGCCTCGATGTGCAGATAAAATACCAAAGCCCTCTGATAATCTATATCACCGCTTATGACAAGAAGTAATAGAATTTTGAAGTGTTAGCCAAAATGCATGAGAATACTATCGTGATACCAATGATATCAAGGAATACATTTTTATTCTGAACATTTTTTCAGCTAAATCATGACAAGCCGCCAATGAAATGTGGCCGCCTTTGACATGAGGAATACGGTAAAATATCTATCCTGTGATAATTTATCACC
>JAASFJ010000780.1:0-15728 GCA_023333755.1 Globisporangium uncinulatum
CACGCCATCATGATCTACCTCTCGGACAAGCACGGGTGGGAGAAGTGGTGCCCAAAGGACCTCAAGACGCGCGCTTGCGTACGTGTCCTCTCTCTCGTTCTCTGCGTTCCTTGTCACCTTGAAGCTATGGTCGTTCGTCTCACATTCAGCTGCTTCTAGATCAACGAGTACATGAACTGGCACCACCACAACACACGTCCACTTGAGGGGGATTGAAAGAGGGCCTTCTCCCTGTCGGAGCGGCGATACTGGAGGTGGCAATTCCGCCTCAAATGTAAGTGATACCACAACTGAAGCCACTCGTCTATCATGCGCCAGGATGCACCCACACGAGGTAGGAGCCTAATTTAGTGCATGTGAGTCTCGTGCAAATAGTGTTTTGTAACTAATTTTTAAGATCATGTGGATTTTTGCAATATATTCCGAGATCAACTCAATCTATAAACTGATGCTTCGATGGGACATCGGAATACAGATAGAGAAGAAATCAAGAGTTTCGGTATATGCACTTGCTTTAATGAAGGACAAGCAACCAAAAACGGATAATGAAGCGACAAGCTGTTGATGACGCTGGCGAGCGGCGCGACCACGAGCGCGCACCAGACGTGAAGCGTCGACGACACGACGAGCGCAGCTCAGCAAGCAGCAGCGTGCGGCTGCTGTCGGAGGCGAAGGAGGAGGACCCACACCGCCTCGCACAGCGCCAGAAGCAGCTCGACTACGGGAAGAACACGGTCGGCTACGACCGCTACTGCGCAGCTGTCCCTCGGTGGGTAGTGCTCCTGGCTGCTGTTTGTCTGCTTGTATCATTATATGGGTGGCTGACGAATTAATCGACTGATCGCCCATGACGCTCGCAGCCACCAACGGCGCCGAGGCGTCCACCCAATGACGCCAGACAAGACGCTGAGCGTGAGCAAGAAGGCGTTCGACGGTATGGTGCGCAAGTGGCGCCAGGCGCTGCACACGTACGACCCGCCAGAGCTGCAGGCCGCCACCGCCGACGCCCACGCAGCGACAGTGGCAGCGCCAGCGTCGCCACCAGCGGCCGCAGTCGCGACTCTGGTACCGACGACAGAAGCCAGACGATCCACGCACGACGACGACGTCGCGGACTTGGACCCGGCTGCTGCTGCGCCGGCGCTGTCGATCTACGACAACTTTGACGACGGCGACGGCGACGCGAACGACAACGACGACGACGATCTACTCTAATAGCATAGTGGGAATCAATCAATACAGGAGCGATGGTTACCAGGTGCCGATTGCATGCATTAGAGTGGAGTCATTGAGAGCCTGTGTGGGTGTGAGAGCGAGTGGCGAGGAACTGGCGACGCAGCTCGAGTGCTTCGAGGAAGAGCGTCACGTCGAGACTGTCGACGTTACGTGCGACACGAGCGACGAGCCGCACTTCCGGTGTCGGTGTCTACACGGTTAAGTGCGAGCAAGAACGAGTGATGGTCACGTCGTATTCCCCTCAATAAAACATGTGCCAATACGTACGCTGTGCACGACGAGCGTCTCGCCCAGGAACTGGTACATGGAGCCGACGCGCAGCTCGAGTCGGTCGGCTGCGAGCACGCGCGTGTCGATAGTGAGGGCGGCGCCTTGGAACGAGAGCTGCGCGAGTGCGCGGCCGGCGTCGAACGCCTCCAGTCTGCCCACACACTTGAACGATAAGCTACAAACACTACGAGAGCCACACACACATACATATCCCTACTGTCCTGGCGGCAGAGAGGACGCACCGGCCAGTGACGCGCACGGAGCGGTTCTGTTGCAGCGCGGGCGTCGCGAGCACTTCGGCAATCTGGACGATCTCGCAAAAGGTGCTCATTGTTTATTGTCTCCTCGTTTATTTCTCGCTCGCAGACTACCGGCACTTCTTGGCTGGGAGCCTCTTCTTCGCGTGCGCACGTGGGGACGCGACGCGAAAGAAGAACGACGGCGCCAGCACCGCGCCAAGCACGACGCACGCGAGCAGCAGGTCTGTGTACACGCCAGTGCCGTTGCGACCACTACGGCCACCACCAAAAGAGCCGCTCGAGTCGCTTCCATCTGGGGTGTTGTGCGGATTTTTTCCATCGGGAGGCGCAGAACGAGACGTGGCGACTGGGACCAGCGCATGCGCTACAAGCGCACACGCAAGCAGCTTCCACCCATTCGTCAGGGTCATCTTCACCACGAGCACTGGGACCTTGTTCCGTGTCGTCACGCAGCAAATGGGCGAGTGCAAAGGGTGTTTCGTCACGCGTCGCTTCAAGATCCACTACTTCTACGTAGTACCGGTGGTGGCGGCCACCTGCAGCTGGTGATACACGCAGACGCAGCAGCAGCAGTGCTCGTGTTCGGCAGGCGTACTACGCAGGACGGTAGCGTGCTGATTGCGCTCACGAGTGCGTGGCGAGCAACAGCCGCACCAGCGGCGCTACTGTCAGTTGTTCGCGCAAGTGAAAACGTGTTCGGACACGGGCGAGTGGGTGGCAGCAATGGCGCTCGCGACCGTGCAGCTGGCGTGCCGCTTCAGCAGAGAGTCAGCGCAAGAGCGAGAGCCAGAGGCCAAGCGCAGCTGTCACGTCACGACAGACAAGCTCACGCGGGCGGTGCTGGAACAGTGCGCGAATGCTCGCTGCGCTGTCGAGCGCATGGGCGAGCGTGTCCTGAACGCGTTGCAGCAGCCAACTGGGCCGGGCGAGTCGCTGTGGCATAGACTTGCTGCGGTACGCAACCACGTGCGCCTAGCAACCGAGCGCGAGAGCGTAGACGAGGCGGATGATCTGTTGCGGCAGCACGTCGCCTCGCTCCAGTACGAAGCTCTAAAGCTCCAGCGACGGTACTCGCGTGAGCTCGCAGGGTTGCGTGACTCAGTCGCTATCGCATGGCTGCTGGAGTGGGACCTGAACGCGCTGGTGGTGACACAGTCCCGGCAGCTAGCAGAGCGACTGCGGCTGCTGTTCACATCCATCTCGTTAACGCCAACAGTACCAGCAGTGGTGGCGGCGCAGCACTTGGAAAGGCGGGCACGCGGCGCAGTCGCAGCAGCAACCGACTGGTTCAGGCTGCTGCCAGTCGCCGTGTCGGCACCGTCCGTTGTGGAGACGGAGAGCCAATCGGCGATGGGTATCATCACACTCGTCTGTGTTGGCGTCACACTGGCACTGGTACTGGTGGCGTCTGCTGCCTGGAGAGCAGCACGAAGGAGGCGGAGCGGATACTCTCGAATCCAAGCGTCGTTGGCGTCGTCGTAAGGCGGGCGGGTGGCTTTCTCGTGCTCGCGATCATGAAGCGTCATGGCGACTTGACTGGCGTCTCCGATCTGAAGAGCTCTTCTGAAACAAAAACAAGCAAAAGTGAACAACCATTTTTTGTAAAAATGGTTGTTTTTTTGAAAAAAATGGATGGCCGCCATTCCTCATCCATCACCAACACCACTCACGTCACTTCGGCAATCGCACTCACCAGACAGCGATGCGGTGGCTCCAGATGACCCGCGCGGCGGCGGTGACCGCAACCGCACGTCCGCGCCGCCCCACTGCACTGCTCCGGACGCTCCAGCAGCAGCAGCAGCAGTCGTCGCGTGCGTTCAGCGACGACGCGACGACCGTGCGGCCGTTCGCGCCCGGCCACCCAGTGCCTGAGGGCTACATGAGCAACCTGCGGAACATTGGGATCTCAGCGCACATTGACTCGGGCAAGACGACGCTCACCGAGCGCATCCTCTTCTACACGGGCCGCATCAATGCGATCCACGACGTGCGCGGCAAAGACGGCATCGGCGCCAAGATGGACTCGATGGACCTCGAGCGCGAGAAGGGCATTACGATCCAGTCGGCCGCGACGTACGCGAGCTGGAAAGACTCCAACATCAACATCATCGACACGCCAGGGCACGTGGACTTTACGATCGAAGTCGAGCGAGCGCTGCGTGTGCTCGACGGCGGGATTCTCGTGCTCTGCGGCGTCTCGGGCGTCCAGAGCCAGTCGCTGACTGTCGACAAGCAGATGAAGCGGTACGGTGTCCCACGCATTGCGTTCATCAACAAGCTCGACCGCATGGGCGCGAACCCGTGGAAAGTCATCCGCGACTTGCGGAATCAGCTCAAGCTGAACGCCCACGCGCTCCAGGTCCCGATCGGTGCTGAGAACGACTTGGAAGGTGCGGTCGACCTCCTCACGATGAAGGCGCTGCGTCACGAAGGCGAGAACGGCGAAGTGATCGCCGTGTCCGACGACCTCCCGCCTGCAACGCGTGCGCTCGCAGAAGAGAAGCGCCAGGAGCTCATTGAAGCGCTCGCAGACGTGGACGAAGAGATTGGCGAGCTCTTTCTAATGGAAGAAGAGCCGAGCGTCGAGCAGCTCCAAGCGGCGATCCGTCGTGCGACCATCGCACACAAGTTTGTGCCCGTGCTCATGGGCTCAGCGTTCAAGAACCGCGGTGTGCAGCCGCTGCTCGACGGTGTCGTGTCGTACTTACCGAGTCCGTCGGAGATTGCGAACTTTGCGCTCGACCAAGCGCAGAACGAAGAGAAAGTGGTCGTGCCGTGCTCCCCAACCGCGCCGCTGCTCGCACTCGCGTTCAAGCTCGAAGAAGGCAAGTTTGGGCAGCTCACGTACATGCGCATCTACTCGGGGACGCTCAAACGCGGCGGGTTCATCTACAACATGAGCGACATGAAGCGCATCAAAGTGCCGCGGCTCGTCAAGATGCACTCGAACGAGATGGAAGACGTGGAAGAAGTCGGCGCGGGGGAAGTCGTCGCGATGTTTGGCGTCGAGTGTGCGAGCATGGACACGTTCAGCGACACGAACGCCGGCAAGTTTACGCTCACGAGCTTGCACGTGCCAGAGCCTGTCATGTCGCTCGCTGTGACGCCGACGAACAAGACGCAGATTGCGAACTTCTCCAAGTCGCTGAACCGGTTCCAGAAAGAAGACCCGACGTTCCGCGTCCGTGTGGATGACGACAGCAAAGAGACGATCATCAGCGGCATGGGCGAGCTCCACTTGCAGATCTACGTGGAGCGCATGAAGCGCGAGTACGGCGTCGAAGTCGCGACCGGAGCGCCGCAAGTGAACTACCGCGAGACGATCAAGAGCCGGGCGGACTTTAACTACTTGCACCGCAAGCAGAGCGGCGGGTCGGGTCAGTACGCACGGGTGGTGGGCTACATTGAGCCTTTGGAGGACCCCGAGGCGACCGACGTGGTGTTTGAGAACGCAATCATTGGGAATGCGATCCCGCCCGAGTACATTGCCGCGTGTGAGAAAGGGACGAAAGAGGCCGTGCAGAAAGGCTGGCTCGTGGGCCACCCGGTCCAGCGCATGCGCGTCGTCATCAACGACGGCCAAGCCCACGCAGTGGACTCGAGCGAGCTCGCGTTCAAGACCGCGATGGTCCAGGCGATCCGACAGGCGTTCATGAAAGCCGAGCCGTGCATCCTCGAGCCGGTCATGTCGGTCGAAGTCGAAGTCCCGAACGAGTTCCAAGGCACAGCGATCGCCGAAGTGAACCGCCGTCGCGGTCTCATCAACAGCAGCGACGCCGACGAGATGACGACGGTCGTGCGCTGCGACGTGCCGCTGCAAAACATGTTTGGCTTCTCGACGGACCTCCGGTCGTCCACGCAAGGCAAGGGCGAGTTCACGATGGAGTACAAGACGCACGACCAAGTCACGCGGGACGTGCAGGAGCGGCTCGTGGCGGAGCACGCGAAAGCGCTGGCGGCAAAGAACAAGTAGAGAGAAGGAGAAGAAGAGATGACGAGCTGGAGCTCCATAGACTGCTTGCTGCGTGTGGTGGTTGACTGATTGGTTGGTTGGCCAGTCGACCAAGTGGCTTCCCAATGTGCTTGATACTGTGACAAAAGAGGCCATGATACATGCAGATGTGTGCCAGAATCTGCAAGAAGAAGCCCCATAGTACACATGCGCTGTATGTATCTGTCGGTCTCTCTCTCTCAACGTGGTTGGTCGGTCCTCCTGCCGAAACAAAACCCACCGCGCAGTCTACTTGGTGTAGACTGGCACGTACTCGACGACGCCATTCTTGTTCACAATCGTCTTCTTGATGTTCCGCAGCTGCTTCTTGCTCATGGTCTTCATCCGGTGCGTGCGGGAGATCTGCAAACCAAGCAACAAACAAGTTAACGTCAACCACCACCATTAGCAGCAGCAATCAACCACCAGCCAAAACGCCACACAGCCACGCACCACTTGCACCGACGCCGACTTGAGCTCGTTCTCCTGTCGGCGCTTCTCCTTCTCTTCGCGCGCTTGGCGCTTAACGTCGCGCTCGCCCTGACGCCGCACTTTGATCTCGCTCTGCAGCGCCTGCAGCTCTGCTCGTCGCGCGCGCGTGTGCGCTTTTTGCTCCCACGACGTGCTCAGCACCTTGGTGCCTTTGTACCGCACGGCCGAAAAGCGTGTCTTCTCTGGTTTCTTCCACGTGCGGCCGCTGACGGAGCGGCCGACGGGTGCCTCGTTCAGCGCCACGCTGGAGCCGGGCGCGGCAGCGGCAGGCACTGCAGACGGCTTCGTGGCGTTGGTGGTAGTAGCAGCAGCTGTCGTCGACGACGACGACGCTGTCGAGCGGCTTCTCGTGGTCGTGACCGCCATCTTCAATTGAGTGGAACTGCTGAAAGTGATGATGAATTTGACGATTGATTGGCTGGTTGGCTGAAGAGCTCAAGGTTTGCAAGTGACGTGCGAATACATGAGACGACGTGTGCCGCGAGTAAATGAGACGACAGCAAAACATCTTGGCTAAAGTATGCTCGGACCAGCAGCTCAAACAAGTTGAAGCGACGACGCCGCTTGGATCGGAGAGTGAGGACCCGCTCGTCTCCTTCGCCGTCAGTGCCAGCGTGACGCCAATAAGGACGAACGAGCGTGACGACACCTACCGCTGACAACCTCTCCATCTCCAACACGGGCGATGTCGACACGGTGCGTGCTGGCAACGTTTCCGTCCAGTGTTCCGCGTTAGCGACTGAGCGGGAAATAAACGAGGTAACATTTCCGCCATTCACACACGCATTCTGCATGCCAAGATGCCGCCGCCGAGTGCGCGAGACGGCGATGCACAGCCGCAGCCGTCGGCCACGCAGGCAGCGGTCGCTGGCGCCATCGCAGGAGGTAGGCTGTAGGCAGCAGCGTGCGGTGGGAGCGCCGTACAACACAGTCAGTGTGTGTGTGCTCACGACTGTGTTGACTGGCGCAGGTGTCACGCGCTTGATCGCGGCTCCGCTTGGTACGACGCTGGTCCCTGTTGTTGCTGTTTGGTGCATGGCTCGTGAATGCAGTTATGGTGTGTAGCTGCCATGGTAACGCTCGTCTCTCTTCTGTGCACTTCATCCATCCATTAGACTTGGTTAAGATCCGGTATGTAAAGAAGAAGGGCTGCCACACTCCCACACACCATCACCTTTAATTTAACAGAGCGCTCACACGACCACGACAGGTTCCAGATGCAGCAAGCGCCAATCTCCAGAAGCACGGGCCTTCGCCACCACCACCAGCACGCAGCCAAGTACGTGACGTTCGCACAGGCGCTGCGTAGCATCCACAGTGAAGAAGGGCTCCGGAGCTTCTGGCGGTGCGTGCGGCGGTATCAGTCCTCTTCTCGCTCTCCTTCTGCTGCTCCTGTCACACTCACTCTCACCCACATACACTCATTCAGTGGGAACCTAGCAGCTACCGGTCTCTGGGTCTCGTACTCAGCGATCCAGTTCGGGTGCTACCGCCGCCTTACGGGGCTATGGAGCGACCGCGTGTGCGACCGCTACCCCGCTGTCGTAAGCACCCTCAACGGCGCACTCGCAGGCGTCGTCGCGACCGCGCTCACGTACCCGCTCGACCTCTTCCGCACCATCTTGGCGAGCCAGGGCGTGCCCAAGCCGTTCCCGACACTCCAGAGCCTCGCAACGCACACGTACGCGACCCAAGGCGTGCGCGGCTTCTACAGCGGCCTCGGTGCGACGCTCGTCCAGATCGCGCCGTACATGGGCCTGAGCTTTGGGCTCTACGCGTCGCTCAACGCGCGCGTCGTGGACCGCACGCCACACGCGAGTTACGCGGCGAACGCGCTGTCGTTTGTCGGCGCTGGCGCTGTCGCCGGCCTGCTCTCGAAGCTCGCAGTGTACCCGCTCGACACGGTGAAGAAACGCATGCAGATGCGCCAAGTGCCGCGCTGTGCGTCCTACGGCGTCGTCCCGCACTACGCGTCATCGGTCGCGTGTCTCCAGGCGATTGTGCGCTACGAAGGCCTGCGGGGGCTCTACAAAGGCACGGGCCCGAGCCTCGTGAAGGCGGTCGTCACGCACAGTGCGACGTTTGCCACGTACGAGCTCACGCTTGTCGCATTCCGACAGTTCCACGACGGCAATGGTGGCCACTGGGACGGCAGCAGGAGCTAACAACAACAGCAGCAAGTGACGAGTGCTTTGAGTTTGCGGCATGGGTGCCGGTCGAGGGGTTGATTACTCTGTTAAATACGCGTCCGTCAGCCGCCAGTCGGGGGTGCTGGAGGAGGCGGCGGCTGTGGTGGTGGTGGCGTTGCGTCCCGTCCTCCTCCTCCTCGGTTGCCGTCCCCACTGCTGTCGCCGTGCTCATGCGTGTACAGCGCAGCTAGAAACTGGAGCCGCTTGGCGTCAGCCACCAGTCGGTCCATCGCCATCTGCGTGCATCAACAATCACGAATGAATGATGACGTATACACAGACCAACAATCACGGTCCTTCGCCACGCACCGTCTTGATGTCATCCAGCAAGAACCGGCGTACCGCCTCGGCGTCGCTCAGCACCGCGACTGGAGCTGCTCGGTTGAGGTCTGTACGCTGAGGCTCAGCTGCGGTGGTGCTGCTGACGCTGCACGCGTCCAGCGAGTTCTTGCGGTGCGTCGTGTGGCTTAAGCGGGCCAGCGAACCAGCTAACGCTCCTGACGACAGCGAGCGTGGCAATGCGTCTCGTCGACTGCTCGTGCTGCTGGTGCGGCTGCGACTGGACGCCGGTACTGTGCCGCCAGTACCCGCTCGTCCAGACGCCAGGTAGTCTCTCGAACCCGTGCGCTTCCGCAAATAGTGCTAATTTAAATACCCAATAACGACTGTGAGTGTTGGTCACACCCACACCCTCGCAACAGTGACATATTAAATACTACGTACCGACGGCGACACAGTCGCACCAGCGGCGCTGGCTGTGCCCAGCCGATGGTGGACGTCTGCTGCTCGCAGGAGCTGTCCGCGTGTCGCAGGGCGGGTATCTGGACCCCGTAACGCTGCAATGTGCGTCGCGCCAGAAAGCGCAATCCGCGCATCAGCAGCTGGCGTCACGTGGAGCTGAGTGACTGCAGTGGTGGATGCGCTGTCGGTGGTGCTAGGACTGCGGCGGCTCTGGATCACGAGCTCGAGCTGGTTCACTTTCGCTTGCAGCAGGTCTTTCCACGCCTCCTCCTCGTCGTCGTCGTCTGCCCACTGGTCCATCGAGTGGCGGGACAGCTGCTGAGAGTCTCAGCAATACGTTAGTCAATTCCAGGGATCCAAACCGTACTTAACAGAGAACCAGAGGTTCGCACCGGAATACGGAGACCTGAGTCTGGTCGCGGAGCAGCTGCTGTCGTCACTGCTCCGTTGTTGTCACGCTCGTCGTCTGGACCGCTCCACGCGCTGTCGTCTTCGTCCTCGTCATCCTCTTCACGTGTGTTCCTGTCGCCTTCCATGGTACGATACGGCTCTGCCTGTGATCGCTTCTGTGCGTTGTCTGCGTGCACAGGCGGCTGTTCGTGGCCAAAGAGCGAATGGAAAGTGCGACTCGCGCCGGCGTCACGCGTCATGCTGGCGGCCGCGTCAGCGCCGTGGCTCATGCAGCGAGCGAGGACGGTAGAGAAGAGAGCAACGGGGAGAGAGAGAAGGGGTGGGTGGGTGAGGACGCTGCGCTTCACGCCGCCATGCGCCAGCGCCGACTGCTGCTGCTGTGGTGCTGGTGCTGGTGCTGCCTTCGCTCCTCGGCTTGCGTGTTCTCGATCTATTTTGTTGTGTGGCAGTGTTTTTGCTGCCGGAGAGAGCAGAGATTAGATTCAACAGGTTTGTGTGCATCAACTAGCAGACTTTTTGTATGCCACACTAAAGTGCAAGCTCAGGTACCATTTTTGAAAGGAATGGATGAATTGCTTCAATTCAAGCCTTGAAGAGACTGCAGTGAGCCTGCCGCACCTCCAGGCTTCACTGCTAGCACTGCTATCACGCAGCTACACGGTTTACGTGGTCCGGCAGCTACGTTCACGAGCTCCGCATGTGCGTATCGTATGGATAGGATGCTGTCCACTTCAGGTGCGTACTTCGCACTTTGAAAGGTAGATACTGTACCTGCGTTCGTTTCGAAAAGAGCTCCACACGGAGTGTCCCACTAAGTGCGAGTCTTGCAACAGTCGCGACGCTTCACGCTCGACTCGCTTCATGCACAAGCTCAGCCATTGCGACGAAGGTGCGGAAGGCGCACGTACGATAAGGACAACACGTCGACTCTGAGAGCGACAAGCGGCTTGAAACAGTAACGCAAAGCGATGGCGCGGAAGAGATTCACCCCCGACGACGTGCTCGAACTCGACGCCCCCACCGAAGGTGCGTATACTCTCCTATAGTACTAGCGAGTTGTCGCCTGCCTCCAGTGGGTCTCATGTCGTCTCCTAGCGTTCCTGTGCCCTGTGAGCGCGAACTCGTACGGCATTGAGTTTCTCCACTTTGCGATCTCGGACTACGAGAGCAAGCGCAAGATCTTTGAGATCGGGAAGAACCACCAGCACGGCGGCGCAGCTGTACCGAAAGTCGACCTCTCGCAGGCGCGCGGGGAAGCCGCGTACCGCACGATTCGGTACGCGTTCTCGGAAGATGTGCTCCGGCTGCCTGCGATCAAGACCGAGCTCGAGTTTGCTGTTGGACCGAAGGAAGTGCACGGACTGCGCATGATCGAGCGCCACTACTTCCGCGACGAGATCGTCAAGAGCTACGACTTTACGTTCGGCTTCTGCATCCCATCGAGCGTCAACACGTGGGAAGCGATCTACTCGATGCCGCCGCTCGACGACGACCTCATCACCGACATGATTGCAAATCCGTACGCTACAGTCTCGGACAGCTTCTACTTTGTCGGCGACGAGCTCATCATGCACAACAAGGCCGAGTACAAGTACGTCCCCGAGGACAGCGCGCAAGCGAAGAAATCGTACGACCAGAGCGACGACGACGGCGACGACGCCAAGAACGGCGCCGCGAAGTCGCTGCGCGCGGACTCCAAGTGGGCGAAGAGCGGCGCGGACTCGCCAGCCAAGTGGTCAAAGGAGGACGACTACGACTAACTTAACGCGCTGGTGGCAGAGAGGAGGAGACGTGTGTCGACATTGTCGGCCTGTGTCGCCATGCCAGGAAGGCAGCGAGGCGAGAAAGCAAAGTGCCTAGCGAGAGCGATCAGAGCCGACAGACACACGGACCAGGAGCTTTCATGCTGCAACTTCAGTCTCACCTTGGGGACCGCCATCCAGTCAGAAAGAACGAGCTAGCGAGTCTAAGCGATCACACACAGATTTAACTACTGAAGTGGGCAACATCTGAATGCATTTACTGTTGGAAGCGGCATCGACATGGACTCTGCGTCCCAGCATGTCTGGCGTGCTTACTTGGTGTAGTACTGTTGCCCAAACCGACACACATGGCAGAACCATGAGATCCGACATCAAGAGGATCGACTAGGAGCTGGTAGATTGCGAACGTAGAGCATTCGCCAAGGCGGGTACGCGATTTGAGGTGTTGCTGCCTGCGACTGCCACAGCAGCAGCGAATGCTCCCGAGGTCTCGCTTGGGCTCAAGGGCATAACGTTACCCGACTGTGTCCATCCACATCCATCCAACCAAACATGCTTGCGATTTCCGATCGGCTGCGATCCGATTTCTGGCTTGAGGTCATCGCGCGCGAAGCTGATCTGAAGGCCAAGGCGACCACGGTGCTTCTGTATGTATGTTTGTGTGGTAGAGGGCGTGAGGACGTCCTGAACAGATCGCAGAGACGATCGACAAATGCCTGTGTCCATGGAGAAGTATCTTCATTTCTTCATGTCCGTAGACGAAATGAAGATCCAATCGTGCTGTTGTATCGACCGAAGAGCATGAGTGGTAAAGATCTTAATGGCCGCTTCTTCATTCGCAGGCGCTCCAGCTCTTACTGACACACGCGCATATGGGCAAATGCTGAATGTCTTTCCACGAGTGCACCTGGTAATAGTGCAGAAGATGCTGGTGGGCATCACTGAATTGTGGCTGCTCATTGGTCCGGATGTCCGGACTGACTTCTTGAAAAATGGATATATTAGTGAACGTCTGTCGTCATAGAGTAGTTATTGGACAAAATGTCATTTGCATGGATAAATGGACCGTTTATGCACGAATGCGAGCAGTTTGTCCGACAATGTACGAGACTGCGAGATTGTCAGCCATGCAACAGGATACTTTCGATGATTGGCGTGCGAGTCTGTATGTGTACGTGCGTCACGCACGTGCGCCGTTGTATGTTGGTCCCTTCGGACCTTCCTGCTTGTGCGTGTGCTCGCCCATTGACTACGGGCGCTTGAGCACGCCTAGTCCAAAGCTAAAGCTCAGTTCTCCATTCGTCTCTCCAGAGGCAGCACTCCCGAGAGAAAGCGCCCCACTTTCCATCCCAACACCTACTGACTCACCACGATGGTGCGCTTCTCGACGACTATCGCAGCGATCGCTGCCGTTGCCGCCGCTGCTACAGTCACCACCACAGCAGCTGCGAACTTCCATCTCTACGGCGTGAACTACAACGTGCGTGCTGGCGCGGACTGGGCGCCCGAGAGCGTCAAGTGCAAGAGCGCCGACGTGATCGCCAAGGAACTTGCGCAGCTCAAGACCGTCACCGACATTGTCCGCCTCTACAGCCTCACAGACTGCAACCAAGGTACTATAGTCGTGCCGGCCGCCATTAAAGCCGGACTCAAAGTCTCGCTCGGACTCTGGGTCGGCCCGAAGCCGTCGACGTTCGCAGCTGAGAAAGCCAAGTTTGAGGAGCTGCTCACACACGACGGGCTCATCAACGCGAACGACATTGTCGGCATCCACGTCGGCAGCGAAGCCGTCTACCGTGGGGACGTGGACACGACTACCGCAATCGCCAACTTCCAGGCCATCAAGCAGCTCTGCATAGCCAAGAAGCTCGCGATCCCAGTCACAATCGCCGACATTGGCGACGTGTACCTGGCACACCCAGAGCTCCTTGACGCGGTTGACGTGGTGTCAGCGAACGCGTTCCCGTTCTGGGAGAAGAAGAAAGCGAGCAAAGCAGCCGCGTACTTGTACTCCCGCCTCGAGCCACTCATCGCACAGGCCGCGAAGCAGAACAAGGAGGTGGTGATTGGCGAGACGGGCTGGGCGACAGCCGGGGTCCACGCAGACGCGAGCCTGGCGTCGCCAGAGAACGCAGTGACGTACTTTAAGGACTTTTGCACGATCGCAACGAAGCACAAGCTCAAGTACTTTTACTTTGCGGCTTTTGACGAGCAGTGGAAGATCGCGACGGAGCACGCGAACAGCACAGTGGAGGCGTACTTTGGTATTTTCAAGCAGAACGGCGAGCTCAAGACCGAGTACAAGGCGATCCAACTGGACGTTGACGTGACGGAGTCGTCTTCGTCCAGTGATGACGACGCGGGTGATTCAACAGCTGCCACTGTCCGTCCCGGGTCAAAGGTGGACGACACTGAGGACGATAATGAGGACGATGGTGACGACGACGACACTGTCGTGACCCCCACAAGTGCGCCTGGCGACGACGGTGAGGACGACAGCAAGACGATTGGAGGCTCACCAGCGGCGGGGAATCCGGGTAAGCCGAATGGCAGCACCACCCGCCCGCCAAAGCACAAGGACTGCGACGCATAGAGCAGCTCCGGGACGGTGGCAGGTTGTCCTTGTACATTTTGAGCTTGCTGCTAGGAGCCGTTTTCTCGCATTGCGTTCCGCCAGGATGCAAGCTTATATTTTCACTTACGTCTTTTCACTTTGATTTTGTATGCGACTCATTTTTTGGACTCGATTTCACACGAATGACTGGACTCAGTGCGCGCCAGACTCAGTTTGCCGCACTCGCTGCAAATCGAGCTTGCAGAGACTGAAACCAGCCGACAGAAGGACCACCGCTCTGCAAGCTGCGAATTCTGCGACTTCCCCCTCAGAAGCGAAAAGAATCATTCTCATCAGCTGCCTCAGGCCTCAGCGTAGCGGCTCAGATGGCCGACGAGTCGTCGTCGTCGTCCTCGGCTGATCACCAGGCTGCTGCCGCCGCCGCCGCCGCTTTCCATGCACTACAGCAGCAGCAACAGCAACAGCACCAGCCGCCCACCACCGCCGCCACTTCTTTCCACGCACAACACCCGCAGCATGACCAGCAGCATCTGCAGCCGCAGCCACCCACGTCCACACCCACGCCCGCCCTCAGCGCCGACGCGAGTGCAGTCGCAGTGGTAGCAACCACCGCAGGAGGCGTGCGCGGTCCGTACCGGGGCCGGTGTCTCTACAAGACTGGCAAGTGCCTCAACGAGCGTGCGCTCAAGACCTCTGGCACAGCCCACAACCTCTGTGACGAGCACCGCCGGCGCCAGAACGAGCACCAGCGCAAACTCGACATGAAAAACCGCAATACGCGCCGTGAAAAGCGCTCGCACTCGCCATTTACGCCAAGTGAGCTCAGTATCGACAGCGGCAACGCAGTCGACAGCAGCGACGGGACGAAACGGAGCGTGAAGCGCAGCCACGTGCGGTCCCCTGCGAAAGCGCTCGCGTCCCGAGCTGTTGTCGACACGAAAAGCGGTGTGTTTATGCTCGGGAGCGGCGGTGCGCAGCCGCCGCAGGTCTTTGCGCCGTCGTCTGCCATGCAGGACTTTGACGGCGTCGTTGTCCCGCTGCCGTCGTACTTTGAAGGAGCGGAACGGGTTGAATTCCGCGCGCGGGTGTACCAGAAAGTGCTGGATTTTATGTCGGAAGAGTGCATCCGGCTCTTTGGCGCCAAGAGCGAAAGGGCGAGCGAGAGTTTGCCAGACAGCGGACCTGCACTGCTGTCAGCTGCGGACGCAGTGCACACGGGTGCGTACTTAACAGCGCTCACGCGGCCGTCGCCACTGCAGGTGCCGCTCGCACTCCAGCACTCACCGCACGTGCCGACAGCCGCAGCTGCTACTGCTGCTGTTTCTGATCGGAGGGACGACGGCGACAGCGAGAGCGAGACGTCGGACGACGCGGAGGAACAGCGTGGGGGTGGTGGGGCGATCGAGCTGCAGTCGTCACGCAAGGAAGCGCGGTCGGAAGTGTAAGGACCGTGGGGAAAGGGGAAGGGGGTCCAGCGCTGCGTCTCCTGTCCGACATGGGCGGTGACGTGTTCATATTATGTGTCCAGGCGGGTGGTGAGGTTGCGAGAGTCCATACGCCGAGTGAAGGGAGACAGTCCGGTAGGTTCGGAATCAACCACCCTCTTGCGCGATTGCGAATTTTCAGTTGTTGCAAGCTGGAGGTTCGACAGTGTGGGAAGAATGACCGAAAGGCAAGGCGCTCTTACGTGCAGACTTGAGAGTAGTAGAAGCTACGCTGACTTTGTGCTCTGATGAGCATTGCAGCGGTGGGCCTTGAAACAGGATTTCTCGCATCCATTTACGGAGCAGTGCTCTGCTC
>JAASFJ010000781.1:0-15719 GCA_023333755.1 Globisporangium uncinulatum
GACTCACTGCTGGGTGTTTCCGTCCTTAGGAGACGTGCGCGTGAGCTACGAAGTGCTGGGCATCGCACGAAGTCGCATTATCTTCAGCTCGCGGCCGAAGCCCGTGCTTGGAGAGTGAGGAGCGCAGTGTGCCTTCAGCAAAGTGATACAATACAGGGAGAACTTGGCCATTGCACATCATGCACCATGGTCACTGTCTCGTGCCGCCGCGCTCTTATCGTGGCGTTCACCGCCGCACTTCCGTGGTCGGGACGCCTCCCACAACCATGAGACGCCACCACAACTGCCGTTTGCTCGGCCTCCACATCCAAACTCACGAAAGCGAGTGCGTTGGCTTCGGTAGAGTGATCACTTAGTTAGCTGTGTGAGTGTGAATGGAGGCCTCGAGTGACGCTCGAAGCTCTCAGCGATCGCAACAGTGCAGATGCTCATGACAATCTCACCAAGAGATGGCTACAAATCGTATGCCAAAAATGAATTCGAATAATGATCATAATTGTTATGATGAAAAATGGATTTCATTCTTATCAATATATTCCTCCTTCACATACGACGATCAAGTGTCTTTGTCGAATCCACTCACACCACGCTCCGCTCGTTTGATTTGGTTTGGGAGAGCCATTGGCTCAGGAACAAACTGGTCAAGAGAGTCGACAACAGCAATCAATCACCACGATGGCCGCCGCCGCAGGTGCGTCAGCTCTCTCGCTCGCTTTCGCTTGGATGCGAGCGAACACCTCTCACCCTCTCTTTGCATGCAACTCCCCCTCCTCTTAGCAACCGATGCGGACCTCGTGCGCACCAAGCTCTTCCTACGGGGCAAAACCGGCGTCGAGGCGCTCTGGGGCCTCGGCCGCGAGACAACGGCTGTGGAGCCGGACGCGTCGCTCGGCGTGCCCCGCGCGGACATCATGGAGTTCAGTGTGGACGGCGCGAAGCTTGCGCTCGTGGACTCGCAGACGGGCTTCTCGGTGCGCGCGACGGAGGACTCGGCAGAGCTACTGACAGTGGCGAACCCGGGCATCCACGCGCTCGCGTGGTCGCCGCTCGGCACGCACGTGCTCACGTGGCAGCGCCCAGTGAAGGATTCTGACCGCGGTAACCTCGTCGTGTGGAACGCTGTCTCTGGCGCGGAGGTCGCGCGCTTTAACCAGAAGACCTACTCGCGCGACGTGAGCCCTCGCTCTTGGTGGTATGGGTGGGTGTATGGGTACGTCTGGTTGACGTGTGAGTCCGCAACGTACGTTCTGTGCACAGAACTGGCCGTCGATCCAGTGGTCGTCGGACGAGACGATCTGTGCGCGGCAGAGTGCGAACGGCGTCGTGCTCTACAGTGGACAGAACGTGAGCGCTGGCAGCATCGGCCAGATCAACCTCCCAGTGCGTCTCAATCGCTCTTTCGTGAGGCAATTCACTCATGACGACGCGTACTGACGTTCACTCCCGGTCTCTTTCCTGTCACTCACTCGCTCTCATTCAGAACACGGCGAACTTCAGTGTCGCGCCCGGCAGTGCGCCGTACAAGATCGCCGCGTTCGTACCGGAGAAGAAAGGCAAGCCTGCGAGTGTGCGCGTGTACCAGTTCCCAGGCCTCGAGACTGTCGTCGCGCACAAGAGCTTCTTTAAAGCGCAAGACGTGACGATGAAGTGGTCTCCCACTGGCTCAGCGCTCATCATTGAGACGCGCACCGACGTGGACACGACCGGCAAGTCGTACTACGGCGAAACTGGGCTCTTCTTTCTCCAGAGCGATGGTCAGTACGACTGCATCGTGCCGCTCACGAAAGAAGGGCCGATCCACGACGTTCAGTGGGACCCAACTGGCCGTGGCTTTGTCGTGCTTGCTGGTGCGATGCCGGCCAACGCGACACTGTACGACAACAAAGCGATCCCGATCTTTGAGTTCGGTGCGGCTCCACGGAACCACGTGAGCTGGAGTCCGCACGGCCGCTTCCTCTGCCTCGCGGGCTTTGGGAACTTGCGTGGGGACATGGACTTCTGGGAGCGCAACAAGCTCAAGAAGATGGGCTCCGCGAACGCGAACTCTGCGACGTGCTTTGCGTGGTCTCCTGACAGCCGCTACTTCTTCACAGCGACAACGTTCCCACGCTTGCGCGTGGACAATGGCTTCAAAGCGTTCCGATACGACGGCACGGGACCGATCTACCAAGAAGACCGTGCAGAGCTGTACGACCTCAAGTTCCGTCCTGCGCCAGCAGGGTACTACCCAAACCGCCCGCAGTCCCCGCGTCGCAAAGGCGCCGAGACGGAAGCACTGGCAGCGCCGGCGCCGGTCAAGCCGCAGGCGTACCGTCCGCCGAACTCGACGGGTGCGCTCGCTGCGATGATGCGCAAAGAAGAGACTGGGTCGAAGAAGCTCGACCGGAACAAGTACGTACCGCCCCGTATGGCAGCGGCAGCAGCCGGGACGATCCCAGGCATGGCCCCAAAGCCGATTCCGGGCATGGCGGCGACCGCGGCGGCGTCGAAGAAGCTGAGCAAGACTGCGCGCATGAAGAAGGCGAGTGAAGCAGCGGACGTGCAAAAAGCAGTCCAAGAAGCGCTCGCAAAGGTCCACGTGGGTGCTGCGCCAGCCGCGTCGTCGTCTCTGGCGTCCGTGGAGCCTGCAGTAGCTCCTGCTGTTGCGGCGCCGTCAGTGGCGCTCACGCCGGAGGAGACCCAGAAGAAGCTCAAGGCCCTGGCAAAGAAGCTCAAGCAGATTGACACGATCAAGGAGAAGCAAGCGGCTGGGGACGCGCTCAACGCCGACCAGGTGCTGAAGCTCAGCGGCGAGCAGGCGCTGCGTGACGAGATCGCGCAGTTATCGTAGGAAACTGGTGCTTTTTCGCTCTCCTAGACAGAGGGGATACACTGTTACGTGTGACGCAGTCGCGTTGCCGAACAGCGGTGCTGGAGTTGGTAACCAACCGCTAGAATCAAAAAGTGTGAAGGAGGGACTCCACTTCCAATCCCAATAACCAGGACGCAACTTGGTCGTCTCTCAGATCTGATCTATTTGGAAGTGGCTACATTCTGAAAATGGCTACACTGAGAAAAGGGTTCCATTGGCTGGCATTGGCATTCTTTGCTCACACCAAAAGCGTGAACAGCAGAAGCCCGTTTGCAAGCGCACGAGACACAGGAGACACCCGAGACGCAGTGCAGGATGAACAACCTCTTCAGTCGCAACAAGACGTTCCGGCCAAACAAGAAGCACAGCTATGGCACGAAGCGCTACGACCTACACAAGCACGCCCAGGCGACGCTGGGGAAGTGCGTCGTGCACATTCTCATCGTTCGACCGAACGACGAGACGCGACACGACGACTGCTGCCACTAACTGTCTGATGTGCGTGAGTGAATGTGAATGCCTTGTTACTATGTGGATTGCAGTGGAGACATGCGGAACGCCGTGGCGGTGCCAGAGGGTGAAGACCCGAACGAATGGCTTGCAGTGCACAGTGCGTCCTCGATCGACTCCTCCTTCTGCTCAGACGCACGGCTACTGTTGCAGCGCCTCGCCCTTCTTTTGACACTGTATGGATGGGATACGTTAGCGGTCGACTTTTTCAACGAGATCAGCATCATCTACGGCACAGTGATCGAGTTCTGCACCTGCGAGCGTTGTCCGCAGATGAGCGCCGGACCCAAGTGCGCTAGCGTGCCGAATATCTCCTGCGTTCTGTCGTCCCACATTCGTGGCTACGCAACTTTGAAGCATTCACGCGCGTGGCTGGGTGTGCTTTTGCAACAGGTTCGAGTATCTGTGGAAGGACAATGCCAAGCACAAGACACCCGTGAAGCTCCCAGCGCCAGAGTACATCGACATGCTCATGGCGTGGGTCGAAGATCTGCTCAACGACGACACGCTCTTCCCAACGCGCGACGGCGCCGTGTACGCGCGCGGCTTCGTGACTGTCGTCAAGAACATCTTCCGCCGGCTCTTCCGCGTCTTTGCGCACGTCTATTACTCGCACTTTGACAAGATCGTGAGTCTCGGCGCCGAGGCGCACTTGAACTCGTGCTTCAAGCACTTCATTGCGTTCGTGACTGAGTTCGATCTCGTCGACAAGCGCGAGCAGGAGCCACTCAAGGACCTCATCAAGAATCTCATTGGGTAGAAGAACGCAAGGGAAGGACTGACTGGGTAAAAGGCGCATCACACACTTAGCACCGAGCATAACAGCGAACTCACTCACACAAACACATCGCCATGTCTGGTTCACTGTTGGCATCACGACAGAAAGTCGATTGGCACCGGTTGCTGCTGCTGAGCTGCTGTTGTTGCTGGCGGTGCTTGTGGTTCGTACGACTGGCTAGCGGCTGGCGGCTGGTGCACAGGGTTGAACGGGTCGAACGACGCGTAGTTGCTGCTATCGAGCTGGTACAGCGCACGCTTTGGCGACGAGTGCACTGAGATCTCGGAAAAGTCGAGCAGGTTCACTTCGTACTGCGGCTGCGGCGGAGGAGGCGGCGGCGCCACCTGCTTCCGTGGCTCAGACTTGAGCTTGGTAGTCACGTCTCCGTGGTGGCCATGCCCAGGCGAGCCGGCCAGCTCTAAGTCCTGCGACGGGATCTGCTCGATGATCGCCGAGCCATTGCGCGACATGATCGGCTTCTCCCACCTCGTCTCGGTCGTCGCAAGGTTGCGAAAGTACGCGGTGCCTTTCGAGCGCGAGAAGACGGGGAACCAACCTGGCTGCAGCACAAAGTCCGTCTCGCTCACGTCTTTCCACGGACTGCCGTCGATCGAGAGGTCGTACCGGCGCTCGCCGTCGCCCTCGAGCGTGATGGAGACCACGAGCTCGTGCTGGTTCGCAAGCGTGCACTCGTACTCCCACGCCTCGCCCTCAATGTCGTCGTGGTTCACGCGCACGAGCTCGCGGCAGTCAAGCACGACCACAAACTCGCCCTGCTCGAGGTCCCACAGCTCGAGCTTGTGGATCGTGCCGAGCACACCGAACGCAATCACCCACGCGCGGCCCGTGCCCGCTTGCGGCTGGATCATCTGCTGCAGGTCGAACGTTTCGTCCGAGACGCGGCGCGCAAACTTGTCGCTGCTCCAGACTGGGTTCGAGTTCTTGCGCTTCGGAACGCCAGCAAACACGCGCTCAGGCAGCTCCTCCCATGCGTGGCCGTCCACGTACAGCTCGTAGATCCCCGCGAGGCTGTGCTGGTCCACGACTGTCGCCTTGACGTCCTTGATCGCGACTGTGAACTGCGGCTCGTGGTCGTCCACGCGGAAAGCGTACGTCCAGTCGCCAGCGCAGAACTGCTCCGAGTGGAAGAGCCGGCGGCCATCGAGCCGCAGCCGCTTCTTCGCTGTCATACGCGAATGCTCGAGCGCCAGCGTGTGCACCTGCTCAGAGCCAGCGAGCACGAAGCGCCACGATACGCGCTTCTTGGACAGCGGCACACGCTCGCCAATGTTTTCCACCTCGCGACTCACGCGCAGCACCGTCGTGGGCACCGCAGAGAGCGCTGGTGGGAGGTAGTGCGGCTGCTGCTGCCGCCGCGGGACGTCGTCGTGCGCGTGAAGCGGCAGAGACGGTGCTGAGAGCGACATGAGTGAGCTTTACGTTGGAAGAGAAGGAAGGCTGTCTCGGAAGTGATGCAAGTGAGCTCTTCGTCTTCGACTCGAGAAAAGCGGGAAAATTGATTGATGCTTGTCAAAATGCCGTCTATTGTCTGGGTCCAGACGTCCCAAGCGTATTGTGGTCGTGATGCAATAAGACACCACGCGGTGGTGGTGGTTGATAGAGCTGGACACACGACTGGCGGCTTCAGAAATACTGTATGGAGCGCGGATACGAAAGGGCTTGAGCGGCAATGGGGTCGCGCACTGCCGATGATTCCTCCCACTCACTTCAGTCTACGGGCTGCTCGACGACGACGACGGGGGCATGAAGCTCTGCATCTCAAGCCGATACGCCTCAAAGTCGAACAGATCGGGTTCGTGGTTGAACTTGTGCACCCACTGGAAGAGCTTCTCGTCCGAGTAGCTCGCGAGCAGCTGATCCAGCAGCACTTGGGACTCCTATTCGAGCAGCGCCAGCGTCGACACAGACGACACGCCACCCAACCCAACGGTCAGTGCTCCCACTGCCCAGCCTCTTGTCTTGCCGTCAACCTCTCCAGAATGCAAACAGACAACACGCACCTTCTTATCGAGCATGTTGACAATGTCGGCACGCAGGAGCCCAATGTCCTTGCTCTCAGTGAGGTCGTCGAAGAGTGAGACCGTGAGGCACGGCGGCGCGAGCCCCGGGTTCTCCTTGAACGCCTCTAGGTACGTGAGTAGGAAGCACGTGTCCTGGAACTGGCAGATCATGTTGAAGAAGCCGTCTTTGCGGTACACAGGGAACACGAAGTACGGCGACGCGCGTGCCCGCTCCGTTACCGCCGCAAAATCGGCGCCGCTCAGCGTCGTCACAAGCGAGTCGCTCTTTTCGTGGTGGTACTCTTTCCAGATTTCCTGGCAAGTGTACATGCGTGTGTTGCGTGTGAGTATGTATGCAGGGATAGCAGCCAACAGTACGCGCCAGGACTGTGTCATCATCACACACCTGCACGCGCGTGCGCGACTCATTCTCTAGCAGCTCCAGACGCACGATCTGCTGCAACGACCGGGGAGCCGGGAACGAGAAGCCGCCCGACGTGACCTTTTGCTCACCTGTCGAGAACGCGCGGCGGAGCGCAGGCGCAGCGGCGCGGCGCGTGTGGCTCGAGAGGCTCACGATTGCGCGCATCATTATTGGAAGTGTTAAGTCTACAAGTGGCGAATTAGTTCACAGGGAGCCGAAAATACAGCCTAAAACATCGGTGAAGTTGCTAACATTTGGTTACAAAGTCGCTAATTTTGGTTGGTCCACAAACTCGAGAATTGAAACATGTCATCAGAACTCGCTCACTCCAGGCGGAAGTGAAAATATGACCAAGACTACACTACACTCAATTTAGGACAATCAAAACTACTTGAGCCGAAGCTTGGGCTTGGCCCATCGTCGCTCGCGATGGCGGAGGACTTTGACCACTGCTAAGAGAATCCGCGTCGTGACCGACGACTCCTCAGTGATGACGAGACTGTCACCGACAGCTTCTCAAACGCCAGTGGCGGACCCTTGGACGACTCTGCGGCTGACGGGCGACGTGTCGGTACTCGTCTGGCGACGCACAGAGCGCGCATCCTGCGACGGCGCTGGCGTCGCGTTGCTCTCGGCCAGGATGAGCTCCGAGACGGATTGCGGACTCGTCGTGGACGCCGAGAAGAGCACGTCGTGGATGCTGCCGGCCAGGTCGCTCATGACGCGGCTCGTCGTGAGCGACGGGATCGTCACGGGCGTCCCGTGAATGCTCTCTGTGATTCCTGCGACAGTCACATCCGCCAAGCCCGAGCCTGAGCTGTCGCCACTCAAAGCCGCCCCAGCAGCGACATGCGTGGCTGTCGACGGATCCGCTTGCTCTTGCTGCGCCTGGAGGTAGTCAAAGTACTCACGGATGTACTGTTGCATGAAGACGCGGACGCGCTCGTGCTGCTCGTCGAGAATGACCTGTGGGTGCACTGGCGTCTGGTTCGCTTCGAAGCGCAGCAACTTGGGGCTCAGCAGCGCCGTCGTCTCAGTCGTCGCAGCAGCGTCCTCGTTCGCGCCACTTGTCAGTGATGGGGAGGACTCGACAGTCTGCTCCGTCCTGACGCGCTTGGCACTCGACTCGTCGTCGGACGGGGCGGCCGACACGACCGCGTACTGGCGCTTCAGTGATCCGTTCGCGCTGCTACAGTCCGACTGATAGTCGTTTTCGCCGTCGATCGAGTCAGTGTCGCTCGACTGCGACGTCTTGAGCGCGCCCGTGTCTTCTTCGCACTTGAGACTGATCAACGACGATGGCGACAGTGTTTCGACTGTGCTGTCGGCCGTAACCAGGTCGGCTGGCGCGTCCTCGTGAGTCGCTGTGGCGGCGATGACTTCTTCCTTGATGTGGCACTCCTGCTCCTCGCCCGTATCCATTGCCGTGCCTGTGCCTTCGTCTGCGTCAGCGCTGCTCTCGACTCGGTCTGCGTTCAACGACTCGGAAGCCGACCGCTCTCGCCACCGGAACACTGGCTTGCGGGACGTCGAGACGCGAAGCTTCTCGATCAACCCGATGCTCACGAGCACGTTCGCGACGTCATAGAGCCGCCGGGGTGGTTTGACTGCAAGCAGACACACCGACGTGACGTGACGTGACGTGAAGAACGCGTGAGAACGACAATGACCGACAGTCCGCAAGCAGCAGACCCTGCGTGAATGGCGCGAAGAGCGTACTTTTCACAGGTTGGTACTCTTCGTTCCCGATCTTCTCCGTCCCGATGAGCTGCGCGGCCGCGTGGTCCAGTGGGATGACATCGCCCTCCTACGACCGAGATTAAGAGAGTAAGACAGTAAGCGGGTGAATGAAGCCTTCGTTCTGTGCTGACGCGGACCCCACGACACGGTTGCTGCGTCAGACGCACCTGTTGCAAGAAGAGCTGGACGAACATCTGGCTGAGCTTTGCGAGCGACTTGCCTCTCCGTCGGTCGTCTGCTGGCCGTATGAATGCACAGAGAGGCGTCAAAGGAGAGTAAGGGACAGCTGCTACCACACTCGCTCCACTCACAGTGACGCCACCACCCGTACCTTTATAGTTGTAGTTGTAGATATGCGGTCCTGCAGACGTCATATTCTTCTGTAGCTCCGCGTACTGCCTCTGCAGTCGTGTGACAAGAGCAGCAGCGGTCAGTTGAGCCTCTCCACTTCCACACAGTCCATCACCCGCTCCAGCTCTGCTCGGTACCTACCTTCATGGCAACGATGGAGACGGGGAGCGCACTGAGCCCATGCCAGTTGTACAGGTTCTTGCTCTTCCGGCTCACGAGGTGGACGCTCTCGAGGATGTTCACAATGTCGTAGATGCGGCGGCGCTCGACACCGAGCTCCATGGCGGCGTGGCTAAGACAGATCTCCGTCAGGTGGCCGCCTCGACAGAGCTGGAGGAACCTGCAAAGGGCGCACGAGCACGAGACCAACCAGTTGTCACACTCTCCGCCTCTCGATACACAGCCGCTGGTTGAGTGTCCACGCACTTCTCGCACAGCAGTCCGAGTGACTTCTGTTTCCGGCTGTAGTACTCGCTAAACAGCGATGGGCGTGCGTCGTCCTCCTCTGCTGCTTTCGAGTCTGCGCTGTCGTTGTCCACTTCCTGCTGGCCACTTGGGTCGCTCGACGGCTCTGCTGTCGGCTGCGCGTTGTCTTGATCCAGGTCACCACTCGCAGCGTCACTGTCCGGGCTTTCTGGTGGGTGCGCAGACTTTCTGGTAACTTGCCCAATTGGCTGCTTGGCTCTTGCCGAGTTTACTGCATTGTTGGAGGGTGCGCTCGCAGATACAACGGGGTCCAGCGTCCACGGCGCCTTGCGCACGTAACGGCGCTTTTCTTTGCCAACTGCGTCCGCGCGCACCTTCTTTGACTGTCGGCGGTATGTGTGGTCCCGTGAGTCTTTCGCTCGCTCTCGACCTCGCTCTTAGTCTTAACGACACAAGGGCTACACACGTGCACTCGCCGTACCTTGCTTGTCTTGGACGACGAAAGGAGGTTCATCATCGCGGCGGCCGCCTCCTTTCGGTTCGGACTCGGGTGGTGAATTGCTCGCTCACCCGGCCGTAGCTGCAACAGCACTCGTCAGTGCTTCACATGGCAACCCACAATCTCCCAACATACAGCAGCACATATATACGCACGCTTGGTTTGGTCGCAGGAGTGTTGGGGCCGCCTCCATTCCCGCCATACGTGGGAGGTTTCAAACGACTCGGACTCAGCAGCGAGCCCCGTTCCATCGCCATTGTGTCACTCGTTCGTCTCGTTGATGTATGTACACCGCACAACGAACTCGCACTGACGTGGGTGTTTAGCGATCCGGTGTCACAGTTAACACGAACGAATGAGCTGCTCAGCAATGACAAGTGCCAAGTGCTGATGTGCCGATGCTGAGTCAAAGCTCAAAAGTGCGCGCGCTTTTTGAAAAAACGCGGGAACGATGGGCGACTCTGATTGGCGGAACGAGCTGAACAGCGCCGCGCATTTGGCTCGCTTTCGAACACCACATACAAAGTTCGTGTGACACGTTGGAATGCTCTCAAATTGTTTTCGCCAATCAGCGTGCACGTTGTAGACCAAAACGTATCACACACCAAAACAACCATTTGAGTTGATGCGGCTGGTCTTGCAGCTTCTGCAGCTCCTGCTTGCCACGTGCGCGCCTCTCGCTGTTCTCGCAATGGAAACCATGGAGCCCGCGCGGCTGCTGACACTGCGCGTCGACGTACAGAACGCTGGTGCCGCCTGCTTCGCACCTATGACACTCCGCGTCAACGCGCCGTCCACTCTCGACCAGCTCCACGCGTTGATCCAATCTGCGCTTGCAGCCGCAGTCGACGGACCTTTCAGTGGCCCTGAAGCGCCAGAGATCGACGTTGAGCTCTACGACGCCCGCATGCAGCAGTTCCGCCCACTCACGTCGCTCGAGCAGCTGCGGCCACTGCGTCGTGCGCGTGTAAATGTAGTACTCCGCACAAGTGCGAGCGAAGGTGACGGTCCGTCGACGCGGCTGGCGTTGCCGACCAAGCTTTTCGACGCCACGTCAGCGTTTACGATTCGTGATGTGGTCGTGTCAGTGGGCGAAGTGGGCAACTCTGGCAAGGGCACAGGGCTGACGACGTGGGACGGCTCAGTCGTGCTCGCCAAGCACCTCGAGCACGCACGCGCGAGTGAGCTGGTCGGCAAGCGCGTGCTTGAGGTCGGCGCAGGCACAGGACTCGCTGGTCTCTCAGCTGCGCTTCTCGGTGCGCGCGAGGTCGTGCTCACGGACCTTGCATACACAATGGAGAACCTATCGCGTAATGCTGTCCAGACGCTGGATAATGCGCGTCTCGCGGGCGTCGCAGTCAGTGCTGTACACACGCAGGTGCTCGACTGGTTCAATCCGCCGACAGACATCGGCGCACTCGACATTGTGCTCGCGGCCGACGTTGTATGGGTGGAAGACCTCATCGCGCCGCTCGTGCGCACGCTGGCGACGCTACTGCGGCACTCACCGACGCGTGCGACTGTGCTGATGGCCCACCAGACGCGCAGCGCAGCAGCAGACGCGCTGCTCTTCGCAGAGCTTACACATCACGCGCTGGAGACGCGCGCAGTCCCAGTGACCGCGCTTCACCCGCACTATGCGTCGGAGCGCATTACTGTGTGGGAAATCACCCTCGTGATTTCCTCGTGATTTCCCGTGCCTCATGATTTCCTCGCAACCGCAAGTTGAAGTAAGAGTTATGGTCGCCTCCTAAATCCACATTATTCACTATTTTTTCTCTTCGTGCGCCTCTTCGCTCTTCGCATGCGCGCTTCGATTAGCCGCGTGAAGCCGCTCGCGCCGCCGCCCGCCCCTGTTGCGGGCGCGGCGACGGCGCCACATGCCACTGCAGGTGACTTAAGTACGGCTGTGCCCGGGAAGCCGTTTCTCGCGGCGCTGGCGGCAGCGTTCGACGCGCTCGAGCCGCTGGGAGCGAGTGGCGACGTGCACAGACGGCGACGCACGCGGCGCTTGTCGTCCGCAAGAAATAGTGCTGACGGCTCGAACAGCAACAGCAACTACAGTTCGGATGCGGACGTCGAGAGGCAGGATGGCTTTGTGCTGCGGATGAACGCGCAGTGCCTCTTCTACCTCCAAGGTCTCTTCCACGCGATCCTGTCGCCCACGACGAGCGACGAGAGTGGGCTCGTCACACAGTGGCGCATCAATGCGCTTTTCATGGACGGACTTGAGGACGCAAGCGAAAGCGACCTGGGACCAGCGAGCCCTGCAAAGATCCTGACGCTCGGCGGCCACATGCTCGAGCAGACGGCGCTGGTCGTCACCCGCGCATCGGCCGACAACGCGGGCCTCAGCGTGCCCGGTGCGTTCGACCTGGCGTTCTTTCCGTGTTTACAGTACTTGCGCTTGGATCAGTGTCTTGTGAGCGAGATTCAGAGCTGGGGCGTCCTCCGCACGCGGCTCAAGGTAACGCGTACGCGTCACGACAGCCCTGTTGTGTACACGATACGCTGGCTACCTAACAACTGACTCCCACTATGCTGGCTATCGTGATATTAGGAACTCCGCTTCTACAGCCAACCGATTGTGAGTCTATCTGCGCTCCTCGACAACGACGGACCGAGTCCCAAGCGCGCGAGCGACCGTGTGTGGTTGCAGCTCGAGTTCCTCGCTGTGGTCGAGAGCTCTCTTGTGGAGCTGGACGCATCGCTTGCGCTGCTTCCAGTGGTGAAGACCGTCTGGTTGGCTCAGAACCAGCTACGCTCGATTGCGCCGCTCAAGGCGTGCGCGAACCTGCAAGAGCTCGATGTGTCGTTCAACCGCATCGACTCGGTGGCCGGCGCGAACTGGATTCTGCCGCAGATCGTCTCGCTCGACCTGAGCCACAACGCTCTGAGTAGCACTGCGGGCTTGGAGCGGCTCTTCACGCTCGAGGTGCTCAACTTGAGCCACAACGCGATCTCATCGATCGCTGAGGTCGGGTACCTCGTTGCGCTGCCCAACTTGTACTCGCTGTTCCTGCAGGGCAACCCGGTCGCGAGCCGGGCGGCGTACCGCACGGACGTTCAGAAGTTGCTGACGAACGAGGTCATGCTGGATGGCGTCCCGTATGCGTCACAGGACGTGGAGGAGTTCGCCAAGGAGGCGACTGGTGGCGGTCGTCACCAGCAGCGCGAGTCGATTCAGCTCAAACAGACGGATAGACACCACCTTGATACTCGCAACACGAACGGCTCTTCGAGTGGTGCCGGCCCAGACACTGAATACGAAGGCGAAGGCCGAAGCAGTTGGGTCGTTGTGACCGCCCGGTCCGTGCTCCTCGCGATTGTGGCCATTGTTCTCGTGCAAGCCGGTGTCCACCTCACGGCGTCCGACTCGGTCGATCTCGAGCGCGGCCAGTTGCTGCTGCGTTGGCTCGCGACACTCGGTGCCGGGGCGGCGTTGGTTCTCGCTGGCCAGTCGATGCTGTTGCGGATTAGCGGGCAGGCATCGTCACCGATTGCGGCCACACCCCGTGGGGCAGCAGGAGGCGCTGCAATGCGACACAATGCTGGCCGCGTAGATGAAGGGAGTATGCGCCGTTTCTCACGGACGGTATCGTCCTGCTTGGTGGACGAGATGTACCTTCAACTACACAGCGCGGCAGCCGACGACGGCTCGATCCACCGGAGCGTGCGTGATGACAAAGTCGCTCTTGACGTCTTCCGAACGAGCCTCGCGAGCTTGGCCGAGTCGCCAGAGGTGCGTCGCTCGCACTCACACAACGCCATGAGCGCTTCAGATCACTGACACGTTACGGTGATGCCGTTATCCTCTACTGCCAGGAGATGCCGTTGCTCGTGTTTCTGTCCGTATGCTCCGAGCTGCAACGCATGATCGCGCTGCTGAGTCCAGTGACGAGTCCTGGTAGCGGACTCGTCTTCGCCTGGAACGTGCTTGCTCGCGGCATCGCTGCGCTCGAGACGACAGAGGACGACCTGCAGACCGTGACGTTGCAGGAGTTACCCTTACGATCCAACGCGAACGAGTCCCCGAACCACACAACGTCGGCTGTCGGAGGCGTCGCAAGCGTCGTCCTCTTCGTGGCGACGTTCCTACTCGAACTCACGAGCGGCACGTCGTCAGCCAAGCGAGCAGCGACCGCACCGCCCCACAATGACGACGAATTGCGTTCCGTCCTGCTTTCTGCGTATCGCCGCGTCTTTGCGTCGCGACACCCGTGGATCGTACAGCGGACCGTCGCGGACGCGATCGGAGCAGCGACGCCGAGCCGGAGCGCGTTCTTCGCAGCGCTGCGGGCCGGGAACGAGCGCATCGTTCGCACCGATCGGATTCTCGAAGGGACTCTGCGGACCTGCGGCCTTCAGCTCCAGGTGAATGACCTCTTCTTTCGTTCCTGTTGGTGTGGTTCTGGTGATGATCGACTGAGTCTCCTGGTTTGGTTGGTTGGTTGCTTGGTGGACAGGTCGTGCACGCTCAGCTCGTCGAGTGCTGTGGGGACGACGAATGAGAGGACACGCTAGTTGTCACCCGTGTGTGTCTTCACAGAGTCGCTTGTTGATTGAATGACAAGCTTGCACGTTGACTGTTGAGCTGGGAGTACAGTATTGGAACCCAGACGGCACTCTTGACAACATCGAATCACTCGCATTTCCAGTTCGACATTATCAGTGCATTCATCCTTGCAAAATCGAATTCGTGCATTTGAGATGCCGCTTCCACGCCGCGCTCCGCCTCCACGTCGCCCCGCCGCCACCGCCGCGAGCGCAGGCGCCGTGTCCGTCGCGAGCTGCGTGTGGAGCCAGTACTTCCCGAACGACCACAACATCGGCCTCGCACGACCAGGCGACACCCGCGATGCGAGCTACGTGCGTTCATGGCGGCGAGTGTGTGCACGAGTGATTCCCTTCAAGAGCTCACCTTGTGGATGCACGTGTGCATTGTATCCTTAGTACTCGCTCGTGAGCGCTGATGAAGGCCGCTTCAAAGCCGCCTTAGCGTTCCGCGACTGCTTCCGCGATCCTGAGCAGTGGGCACCGCTGTTACTAAACGTGCGTCCAGTGTCGTGTACACAGTGTTTGTATGTGTGTAAGTGATGAGAGACCAACCGAACGAAACCCATCGTCACCCACCTCTCTCTACAAACGCACACACAGTACGACCTCACCGAGCCGGACGTCACGAGCGTCTGGCTCAACTACACGGAGCTCGTACGCGCCGCCGCCGCCGGTCTCCCGGACTTTGAGCGCGTGCTCCAAGAGAACGTCGACGACGTGATCCCTTGCCTCGGCATTGCGCTCTGTATGCTGCGCCATGAGCAGCGCCAAGCGCAGGAAGAGACGCCCGCGCGACAGCGCAGTGTCCCACTGGACCGCACGAAGCTTGCAGTGCGGTTGCACGGCGTGACGCCTGTGCTGCCGCTCGCGTCGCTCAAAGCCGACGTCGTGGACCAGTTTGTGAGCGTCGTCGGCACGTGCGTGCGCGTGAGTGCGATCAAGCCGCTCGTCACGCGCTGCGACTTTGTGTGCGTCAAGTGCAACGACGTGACGTCGCGCGCGTTCCCAGACGGCAAGTACAACCCGCCAGCTGCGTGCGAGAACGCGCCGTGCCGGAGCCGCACGCTGCTGCCGAACCGGTCGACAGTCGAGACAGTCGACTACCAAAAGATCAAGTGCGGTGCTGGCGTTATGCGGTCGTGGTGACTGGTGGTACCTTGTACAACCTACCTGACGCACGAGTGGATGGTTGCCGTCCTCTTGCTGCTGATGTACAGGATGCAGGAGATGGAGAACAACGACGCCGGTCCTGGTCGGATCCCACGAATGGTGCGTGTGGCTGGTGAATGGTCAGTGAGTGAAGGTCCCTCGGCTTCATGCTCACAGCCTCGTATGGCTGCGTCATCAGATCGAAGTGGAACTCTACGACGACCTCGTGGACTCGTGCATCCCTGGCAATGTCATCACAGTCTCGGGCGTCGTCAAGAGCATCAACTCGGAAATCCACAGGGGCCGGTACGGCAAGCGTGCGCAAGCCAACAGCCTCTACATCCTCTACATCTGCGCGAACGCGGTCGAGAACTCGGCCAAGGTAAGAGCGTGTGAGTGTGTGGTGGCGCATC
>JAASFJ010000782.1:0-15718 GCA_023333755.1 Globisporangium uncinulatum
GAAGTGCTGCAGATGCTGCGTTGGGAGGAGCTCCACTTGACGATCTGCGGCAGCCCCGAGCTCGACTTTGAAGCACTCGAAGAGGTGACGCACTACGACGACGGCTTCACAGAAGACAGCGAGTGCATCAAGTACGTGCTCGTGGGTGGGTGTGGGTGTGTAGTTGTCGGTTGTTGTGGTGATTGCGGGCTCATCAGTGCCGTGTCGTGTTGTCCTATCGTGTGCTGCAGACACTTTTGGAGCGTCGTGCACGAATTCTCGCTCGAGGACAAGAAGAAGCTGCTCATGTTCTCGACCGGAAGCGACCGCGTGCCGATCCGCGGGCTCTCCAACATGGTGTTTGTGATCTCACGCAATGGCTCGGACCCCGACCGGCTGCCAAGTGCGCACACATGGTACGTCCACTGCCGACAACCAACCGTTTGCCGTTCGTTGTCTCTCTCGCTTTTCCAACCGTCTGGTTGTCCGAAAGGCTGACGTGTGCTGTTATTGAACAGCTTTAACCACTTGCTGCTCCCCGAGTACGCGACTCGTGAGAAGCTGAAGGAGCGCCTGCTGCTCGCGATCACGCAGAGCGAGGGCTTCGGACTGCGGTAGCTCCCGATCGGCCCGTCTCCTTCCAGTCTCGTGGAAGCGCCACAGAGTTTCTTGCCATCTCTGGAAGGCAGAGAAGGAAAGCGTGAGAGAGAAGCCCATACCAAGCAAGACACGAGGACTTCGCCCCATCCACGCATCATGACCAAGACTCCTCAATTGACTTGCAGTTTGAGAGTTTATATTGTGAAATTGACAAGCATAACAATTCAAACGCCGAGGAGCTCCGACCATGAGCAGCAAGTCGCCGCCGCCGCCGCAGGTCGTGGCTGGACTGCACGCTGGCAGCAAGAGCGACTTTGGTGCCGACCTCGACATTGACGACATGATCGAGCGGATGGGCTGCGCCAAGGACTATTACAAGCTCGAGGACTGCCTTGGCGAGTTCGACCGCGATTGGACCAAGTGCCAGGCGCAAGTCAAGCAGCTGCGGCTGTGCAACGAGCGTCTGCAACAGCTCAAACAGGCGGCGACAACAGCCGCACCACCTTCCAAGTAGCGCTAGCGACTAATGAAACGCCAACGCAGTGTGCTTTTCGCTTTGGATTGTGTTGTTTGTTGCTGTTTGCGAGGTGTCGTGTGTGTGCAACGGCGGTGGCCTGTTGTTGGTCGGATCGGTTGGCTGCCCACTCTCGTTCCTACCCAACGCACACAGCGCATTCGACAACTGCCACCTCGTTAGGCGCTCAGAACTAGTCGCTCGGACGACGATGGTGGCCAACTGCACTGGTAATAAGGCGCAGCCAAGCCCCCCTCCCAAGCTCGCGCTAGAACGGGGCCTCGACTGTTCGACTGATGCCGCTTGCTGGCGCGCTTGCTGCTGCTCCGTCGTCTTCCTGCTCGTCCGAGACGTACCAGCCGTCCATCGTGTCAATATCCATCGCTGTGTCTTCTTCGCGTCCTTCCTCCTCCATCGCCAGCCGCGCGTACTCGGCGCGCGCGTAGCGGTCCCAGTCGCTGTGCGATCAGAAAAGAGCGTAAGAGCAACAGTGTCAGCTCAGCCGTTGTGCGCTCGCTTCAGAACCCACACACGCGCCAAAGACGACACGACACAACACGACACACGTACGTGAGCTCGGGCTCAGCGAGCTGTTGGCGCAAGAGGAACGGGTCGCGCTGCTCAAACTCGATAAACTTGCTGAGGTTGAAGAGCACGTTGAAGAAGACGCCCGAGACGCGGATCTTGTCGGGCCGCACAAAGTCGCGCGGGAAGAACGCGCCTTCGGTACCGGGATGCAGCAGGTCCGACATTTGGCACAGCACGTCTTCAAATGGCACGACTTCGTGCCCGAGACACTCCATGCGGTGGATCTGGTGGCGGTAGAACGTGCGCATCTCGTCGGCACGGATCACACCGTCTTCGTTCGTGTCGACGAGCTCGAACCAGTAGCGTACGCTCACGGGGTTGCTCTTGTCTTCCTCCGACAGCATAAAGTCTGGGACGAACCAACCACCCAGCGACCCAACCGTCAAGTCAGTGCGAGTCCTGCCCAGCCAAGCCAACCAGCTCAGGTCCTGGTCTTCCCAGTCTGTCACGCACAGATAAAGTCCTCGTAGCTCATCTTCTTCTTCTCGTCCGGCGACAGGCTCTGTACGCGCGCAAACGGACGCCGGCCGTGCTCGAAGATGCGGTCCACGATCGCGCGCGTGAGCGAGTGGCCGCCGTACCGCACGAGGTCGTCTTGGCTCAGCAGGAAGTCGTGGTCCGTGTCGAGCTCCCAGAACTTGCAGTACAGCACGTAAAAGTGCTCGTACGAGAAGTACGAGTTGACCTGCGAGGCGCCAGCGACACGACACGACCCACACATCGTGAGCTCTCGACACCCCTCTCGCTCACCATCACTGCCACTGTACTAGCTGGCGGTCGGGTGCACCTTGTTGATGTCTTCCTCCTCGTCGACGCAGTTGAACGCCTCAATGAGGTTGCTGCGGCGCAGCTTTCGCAGCGTGATCTTCCCGCTGCTGTCTCTATCTACACTGTAAAAGATCCGTACGACGACGGTCAAGGCTGCCAAACACCATACACACACACTCCATCAGTGATCAGCACGTCGTCTCTCTCTCTCTGTCCGTCTGTCTCTCAGTTCAACGTCCGACAGAAACGAGCTGCACGCACCATACTTCTCTTGGAACTCGGGCGTGTTCCCTAGAAACTCTAACCCAGGGTGGTACTTGAGCAGCTCTGCCAACAACCCACACGAGAAGAAAGCGACAATTCATCCCCCACTTGTCGTCAGGAGCCGACACCACTACCCCCACCACCTGCAGCTACTGAGCCAATGACACACACGTACCGTGCAGGAACGGAGCAAAGTCGTCACGCTCAATGAAGTCGTTCTGGGGCTGCTTCACCTGCGTTCCAAGCCCAGACGAGACGAGACGAGAGAGAAGCGAGCGTAGAGTAAGTGAAACGCACGACCTCCCAGTCCCACACAGGACGACGACGCCAATGGCAGCACGTACTACTCTAAAGAAGCGCTCTACGCTGTCGAACGGCGCGAGCTCCGTCGACCAGTACGCCTGGAAAACCTCTCGCGTAATGCGTGGAGCGTCTGCGTCGTCAGCTGTCGGCTGTGGCTCCGTCAGCGACGTCGAAGTCGGGGGCGTGGTCGGGCTGCTACTGCTGGACGACGCGAGAATGCGTCGGAAGAACGGCGCGTTGAAGAACGACGGGAAGCCGCACAAGTCCTTCGTGATTGCGACAAAGTCTTCGACCCGCATGCCGTCTGGAAAGTCCCGGAAGCGTGCGTCAATGTCCGACTGCACGACCCCACACACACAGCGTCCCAGTCAGTTCAGTCAGTCCGTCCCTCTCGGTCGTCTCGTCCTGTCTACGACGTACGAGCTTGCGGGTGATTGTGTCGGTCGAGAGGCCGCGGAGACGGCCACGTCGCCCTTCGCCTGGCGTGTACAGCTTGGGGATCTGTTTACGCAATTGGCCAAGCACCGTCGCCGGATCGTCGCCAGCCGCACCAGTCGTAGTCGCAAGGCTGACGTCATCCGTTCGGCTCGTGTCGGTTTCCATCGCTTGTGCGTGGCTCTCGCCCTCGTCCTCTTTCATGACCACGTCACAACCAGTGTCGCGCTTTTCAAGCGGCTGTACGGGCTGCTCGCCGTGGAGCTCGTCGCCAAAGAGGCTGACGACAAAGTGTTTCTTGCGGCCGTTCGGGCTGCCACCACTGCTAAACGGCTGCTGGTAGTTCGGCGGCCGCTTCGGGCTGCGCGCTGGTGAGCTGCCGTCGCTGGAAGTGGGCGGCGGCGGTGGTACTGCCTGGACGTGCGGGCTGCAGCTGCTGCTGCTGGGGGCCAGCGCTGCGTACTGCGCCACGACCGCGTCGAGCGCCTTCCCCGCGCGCAAGTCGGCCACCACTGCGTGGATCAGGTCGCGCGTAGCGTCCGCAGTGAGCCACTGGCGGAAGAGCTCCTCCATCTTGGCGCGTGCGCTCGGAGACAAGTGCGCGCTCTCGATCTCCGACAGCCGCAGCGTGTTCGCAGCGGTCTCGACCTCGAGCTCCATGTTCCCGACGTGTGTGTGAGCTGTTGGTCGCGAGCGAATGAGTTTCTCTCTCCCCACGAGAAACACACACTCGACTAAGCACCCAACATAGTGAATGCAAGATGAAGTCGTGGTTATTTTGCCTAGCTTACATGATCAGAGAATATGCTGATCGAGTAACATGGGTTTGAGCTCTGATTTCGTTCCAATTTCCTAAAATCACGAGATTTCGACTACCGTAGACCATCAATTGATGAGCCAATTCAGTTGATGAACCACATGTTGTATTTTGGGCAATCACAATCCGTAACGTGAAATATCGTGATGTGATTGGTTGGACAGAAACACAACCAGTTCATGAGCCATTTAGCTCAGTGTGCTTTGGTGCACACAACGCGGCGCAGTGACAAGCCTTGACGGCGTTCACTCAGTGCAGTGGACTGAGACAGCGTGAAAGCACACTTCACCGATGAGAAATCTCACAGTAGCCGTCATGCGCGCTCAGATGTGAGCCACTGACACCATTCAACGACAGCAAATGCCACACCTAAAAAAAGGAGGCGAGTTTGTTCAGTATGTACTGTAAAACCCGAAATTGTGGGGACCACCTGGCTTCATGATTAATTTCAAGGAAATCACGAGGAAAAAGCTCCTACAAACACATACTGTTCGTATTGATTTTTACCAAGGCTCTTCAATTGACATAATGAACCTCTCACGATAAATAAACTATATATGACAATTAAAGAGTGGGAATTGGGTTTACTAGATAGAGCAGTTTTATTTCCAAAAAGAGGCTGGAAGGGTGGTCGCCACAATTTCGGGTTTTACAGTAGTTACAGGCAACTCTTAATATACTGCCCGCAAAACATAAAATTTATTTGCAGGACAATATTATTGTTTCATAGAGGAAATTTAAAAAAATATATACTACTCTGCCTCTTTCTTACTGGTTGAAGTATTTTGATCCCTCTGGCATGCTAATTTCAAGATAAAATACCTTCATTTGTTTCGGAACAAGCAAAAGTTGGAACCTTCACTTGTTTTGGAACGGAGTAGTTCAGAATAGGTGGTCCTCACTTTCGCGGGAAATACAGTAGTCTGAGCTATGATTTCGCTCCAATTTCCAAGAATCACGGAGGTGGAACGAGTGTGTTTGTTCATCAAAACGATCTTCACATAATCCCAACCGAGCATGGCGCTTCTCCTCCTCGTTCTGGCGCTGCTACTGCTCGCGGACAGCGCGGCCGCATCTGCGCGCTCGCAACTAGCGAGTGACGGAACGCATCTGCCGCAGCTCTCGTCGCCAGTGCTCGAAATTCTGCACCCACCGCCCTCCAATCTGCTGCTGAGCACCACGGACCTGCACATCGAGATCGCTGTTCGCGACGAGACCGGCGCCGCGGACGCCCGGGACGTGCGCCTGTGCATCAGCATGGACGCGATCTTCATCCCAGCAGACGTGGAGCTCACGGACGGCAGTAGTCAGCTGAAGGAGACGTGCTTCGACCACGCAGCCAGCCACACGGCGTTCCATGTCGAAGGCCTCGTGCCGGGACTCGCATACGCCATCACCGCAGGGCTCATCCGCACTGCGCGTGTCGTCGGAATCTCAACCCGTACGTTTGAAGTCGCGTCCGTGGTGCTGACAGAGCACGGACAGCGGCTGAGCATCGCGGCGGCGCTTGAGACGGGCGTGCAGCTGCACAACGCGGGTGACCGGGCGAACGCAGCACGTGTGTACCGCATCGTGCTTGACGTGGCGCCGGACCACGCGGACGCGCTGCACTTGCTTGGCCTCGTGCACTACCAAGACGGGTGGCCACACGAGGGACTCGAGCTCATCGACCGCGCGATCGCACGCAACGCGTCCGAGCCGTCGTTCCACAACTCGCGTGGACTCTGTCTCCGCTTCCTCGGCTTTGAGCACGAGAGCGTCCAAGCGTTCCGACGCGCACTCGAGATGAACCCACTGCTGCACCAGGCGGCGCTCAACCTCGGTGACGCGCTCCAGGCGCTCGGAAAGTGGGAGGACGCCATGCACGAATACCGACGCGTCGCTGCGAATGTGCACCAACAGACACAGTCACGACGGGCGTCGACCGCCGACGCAGACCACTCCAGAGAGCTGCAGCAAGGAGCCGACACGCAGGCGTTTGCACGCGACGCTTGGAGCCGCGTGTGTGGCCTTGTGCGTGCGACCGATGGCTTGCAGGACGCCGACCAGTGCCTTGTCGACGCCATTCGGCGCTGGCCAAACGAGCCACAACTCCGCAACGACCGAGGCCACGTGCTTGTCGCGCAAGGCCAGTACGAGGTGGCGCTGAAAGAGTTCGAGCACTCGGCCAGCTTGGGCTCGCCCATTGGGATGGTGCGTGTGCGCTGCTGCTTCTTGACGCTCGCATCAAGACTGAGAGTGTGTGTGTGGAGATTCGCTCGCTCGCTGACGGCGCGAGTGTGTGTGGGGACGGTTGTCGGCGTGGGGATGGTTGTCGGTGTTGGTCTCTGTACCCAGATCTACGTGGCTAACGTGTTCGAGTTCCTTGGAGACGCGGCCGGGAGTCTCGAGCAGTACCAACTGGTGCGGGGCTGCGTCAGGAGCACTGTATTGGGTCGACAGGGATGGTAACCTGGCTTCTTCTCACCATCTTCATGGCTCTGTCTGCCTTATGCCAGGCGCTGAGAAGCCTCGCGCCAGAGTTCAAGTACCTCGAGTCCCGCGTCCGCCTCATGATGGCAACAGTGCTGCCGTGGGTCCTCCCCGAGACGCAACAGCTCATTGACTACTACCGTCTGCGTTTTGAGAACGACCTCGACGCGATCCGCAACGACAGTGCGTTCTGATTCCGGCCACGGGCTGCGCTGGCAACCGACAATGACATCATTACCCCTGACGCTCTCACGCTCACTGGTTCGGTGTGTCTGGCAGTGGACAACTTGCAACGGGCCGATCTGGATCCGAGCCTGATCGCGTTCTCGAGTGCGCTGCTTCTCAACACTCACAACCGCAACAACCGCGCGCTTCGTGAGAAGCTCGGTGGGCTCTACACTGAGCTCGTGCACGAACGCCGGCTCATCCGCGAGAAGTACGTGCTCACGCACATGATGGTGCCACTGCCGTACCGGCTTGTCCGCACCTCCCCGACCGTCCAGCCGCTGGTTCGTCCGCGTTGACTCGCCCATCGATACCCCAACTGCCTCATCATTGCGTTCCTTCTTGGACCGCTTCTCACCCGCACGTTTCCCGGTGTGTTGTGCGTCGCTAGATCTCGCCCCGGCGTCTGCGCGTCGGCTTCGTGTCGCGGTACCTCTACGAACCAACGATCGGGCTTTACATGGACGACTTGATCCCGCAGCTGAGTTCACTCAAGTACGAGACGTTTGCGTTCGTGCTCGGCTTGAGCAGTTCCATGAAGACGCAAGTGAAGGTCCCCCAGATCGCCGACTATGTACGACGGCGTCCTTCTCGAGTGGTGGACTTGTGCGCTGCCTGAAGCGAAGTCGACTTGACTGACGAACGTACTCAAGTGGGCTCTCCACCTTCCCTATATGAGGTGTGCAGGTATGCGCAATTCCGGATGACCTGGTCACAGCAAGGAGCGAGATCAGCGCTGCCAAGGTCGATGTGCTCATCTACCCAGAGGTACGCTCTTCGTATCTATGACGGCCATTGGCAGCAGCGTTCTTCAGCTGTGCCTCACAAGCGGCTCGTGATGTGTCGTTCCATAGATCGGAAGGGATCGGCTGGCGTACTTCTTGTCGCTCTCGCGCCTTGCGCCGGTACAGGCAGCTTGGTGGGGGAACCCCGACACATCTGGTGTTCCGACCATCGACTACCGACTCGTCAGTGAGTACGAGCACGAGAGCTTCCGCGAGCACTACTCGGAGAAGAAGATCTTCCAGTTCAAGTACGTCGCGTCGGGTGAACGCATCTTGTCGAGATGATGCGAGGTGCTGACGTGTCGATCGGTGTCGGTCACAGAGGCACGGGCTTGTTTCACAGCTTCCCCGAGCCGCACGACTACACTGCGAGCCGCGATCATGTGCGCGGCGCCATCCAAGACCGCTTCGGACTGCCACCAGACTTCCACATGTACCTGACGATCGATGTGAGTGTGTGGTACCGGTATGCACGCTACCAAGCTGCTGATGCTTGTGTGGATGCGTCGGAGAGACAGTCAGAGACCGACACTGAGAGAGAAACGACAGCGCACGCATGCTAACGGTGTGCTGTGCCATCCTGTCTGTCGCCATTGTGTTCACCCAGCCGATCGCAAGCAACCACCCAGACTTTGATCACGTCTTCAAGCAGATCCTGGAGCAGGACGAACACGCGCGCATCTTCTTGTTGGGCCGATCTGTGCGCAATCGATGGCGCGACCAGCTCGCAACGCGCATCTACGCGAACATCGGCACGGCTTTGGCCAATGATCGCATTTACTTTCTCAACGACGTGGACACGAAGCAGCGACTGCTGCTCGCTGGCGCCGCCGATGTGGTAATGGCGAACATCCACTTAACGAGCCAGCTCTCGACGATCCAGGCATTCGCGGCCGGCGTGCCAGTCGTGACGATGCCCGGCGAGCTCTGGGGCTCACGCATCGCGTACGCGCTGTACATGCAAATGGGCATGACGGACCTCATTGCGAAGAGTCTGGACGAGTACGCGGTGCTTGCGCTCCGGCTGGCGTGCGACCCCCAGTTCCGCAGCGAGATGGTCACGAAGGTCCAGGAGCGCCGTGGTCGCTTGAATGAGGACCCGAACGCGGTCGAGGGCTGGGAGACGTTCCTTGACCAAGCTGGTAGCGAGATCTTCCCGAGTGCGGACGCTGACGAAGACGCCGACGATTACGACGACAACGCTGCCGAGGTCGTGGGTATCGCCAGCACCAACGACAGCAGCCATGGCGAACTTCGTGCTGGTATTCACACCAAGAAGAGCAACAGCAGCAGCGGCAACGACAATAGCAAGGGGATTGCTTCCCACCCGACTCTAACCAACGATACTTTGCTCCAGAACGCAGAGAACAATGTGTCGACGTCGAGAAACGACACTCCGCTTCAGGACGCAGAGACCAACAATGATAAGGGCGATAAGGTCGATACGGATGGAGAGGAACGTGCGAACACCATTGACGACAGGGACAACGAGGTGGCTAGCGATGACAAGATTGATACGGAAAGAGAGAAGAAGACTCGGAACGTCGACGCCGACTCCGACAACAACGACGAAGAGACTGGCGGTGACACGGACGACAAGGATACAGTCGGAGGCAATTCGAAAGTCGACGGGAACGACGACGACGACGACGACGGTGCGGATGAAGTCATTGGCAAAATAAACGGCGGCGGTGATCGCAGAGAAGATCAAGCTGAAGATGACGAAGAGCTTGAGAGAGACGAGCTGTAAGTTTCAAAAGGCGAAGTTGCCACTAAGCAAAGAGTTATATGTATGATCAAGTTATACAGTTTTTACAACAAGCTTGTACCGGAAACGTACCGGTATTTGCTTCATGATTTGGACCAATATCCGAACGAAATCATAACTCGCCTCTTTATCTTACATACTATCGTTTGGATCACAAAAACGTGTAAGCTCGACTCCTCGTTACGCAACCACCTCCAATCAAAACCTTGGCTCCAACAAAACTCTTGTGAAGGAGCACCAGCTCATCGCGTCTCCGCCTCCTTCGTCCCTTCTTCCTCTCGCCTGCGCCTAACAATGTGGAAGCCTGGAGCATCGAAGCCCGCGCCCGTCGCAGCAGTCTCCGCAGACGCTGAAGCATCGAAGGCGCTGCCGGATGAGCCGCGCCCGACGGCCAAAGCTGCGCTCTCGCAAAAAACGCTCGCGATGAAGGTGCGTGCTCCTTCCTGTGCACAACATCTAACCAATCGTATAGTGGTGGCTGTGTAGCGAGTGCGCCTGACAATGACGTGTGTGTCCAGTAGTTTATGCAACGAAAGCAGCAGGCGGAGGCTCGCCGACAGAGCGCCGCACTGGAACGCAAGCAGCAGGACGCGTGGACCATCACCGCGCCAGAGGACGACAACGTTCTGTTGGACGGCGCTGACGCAGACGCCATCGTGTGCGTGGCGGACGTGCCGGACCCGTCGCTGCCGCAGATCTTCGGCCGCCGGTCGTTCGGAGGCTTCAACAAGGGCGTGGAGGTGCGATAAGTGCTGATAACTGTCTGGTGGTGGCTTGTGGGTGGGTGGCAAATGAAGTGCTCACTGGGAACCAACATACCCATTTGCTGAGCGAGCAGGATGAGTACCGGGAAGCGTCTCGCCGTCAGAAGTTCGCTGCGTCGGAGGAGAAGGAGCTGCGCGAGGAGGTGTCGGCGCAAGAGATGACGGAGCGGATGATCAAGTACACGGGACTGAAGCGCGGCAGCGCAGACGGCCAACGCCAACAGAAGCGCCAGCGCCAGCGCAAGTAGCTATCACCAGACGCTCCAGGCTTCGTGATTCTGAAAGCAGAACTCAGGACCTTTGCTTCAAATGATGGATGGTCCACCACAGTGCAGATAGTGACAGTGTTCACCAGTGACACCGTTCGGATTAATTTATTCGATGCATCCATTCGCACATCCATTCGCTGTGTGCGGCGGCCGTGGTCTCGGTCGCACATATGGGCTTCTTCTTTTGAGCTCTTTGTTGCGCTTCGACTGAATGAGGCCATAAGACGCTCCTGTTTCAGCAGGAACGACGCGAAAGCGGTCGACACACTCAAATCACACTTCCTTAAAATGTCTACCTGTTGGACGTGAACAACGCGATTTGGGCGGCGTTCCAAGTCAACAGCCTCTGGCTCCTGCCGCTTCAGACCGGCGTCGTCATCCAACTGCTCTTCGCTGGAAGCGTCGCTCTTGATTTGTGTATATCCACCCCTCGTCCTAACATACTCACTCAGATACTCACTGTCGACAAGTAGACTGACTTGTCGACATCACATCGTCACTCCTCTTTCCAGACCAAGCCTCAGTTCTTACAGCAGCCGGTCGAGGTACCCGCCTTCCTTCGCGAGCTGGTAGAAGACGCCGTGCGGGTTCTTCACCAACTGCTTCGGCGTGTCGAACTCGACGACCTTGCCGTCACTCAGCACCATGATGCGGTCCGAGTCGAGCACAGTCGCGAGCCGATGCGCGATCGTGAGCACAGTCGCGCCTTCAAAGTCGCGTGTGATCATGTGCTGCAGTTTCTTCTCGGTCGCGTGGTCGATCGACGCCGTCGCTTCGTCCATCACGACAATCCGCGCCTGAGTGAGCAACGCACGGGCCATGCACAGCATCTGCCGCTCGCCGACGCTAAAGTTCTCGCCATTCTCGCTCAGCTCGAACCCGAGCTGGTGCTCGAGCACGGCCACCTGCTCCTTCATCCCGACTTTCTCGAACGCGGCCCAGATCGCCGCGTCCGTGTACTCGTCGAACGGGTCCATGTACGCACGCAGCGTGCCTTTGAACAGCACGGGCGCTTGGGGGATGATCGAGAGCCGCGAACGGAGCGACCGCAACGGCAGGTTCGAGATGTCCTCGCCGTCGATCAAGATGCGACCCGCGTCGAGCTCATTGATGCGGAAGAGCGCCATCGTGAGGCTCGACTTGCCAGCGCCTGTGCGACCGACAATGCCAATCTTCTCGTTGCTCTGGATCGCGAACGAGACACCCTTGAGCACCGCTGGCGCGCCCGGCTTGTAGCTAAACTGCACGTCTTGGAACTCGACCGAGCCCTGACGCGGCCACTCGGCGGCCGGCTCGATCACGAGCACCTTCTCTGAGCCTTCCGCTGGGATGTTGGCGTACTCGAGGATCCGCTCCGGACTCACCATCGAGATCTCGACCCACGACCACACTTGCACGAGCGACGAGAGGCGGCCGTCGACACTCAGAGCGTAGCTGAACGCGAGGCCGACAAGACCAGGGGAGAGGAAGTCACGGAGGTACACGAGCGACGACACGACGAGGATGACGACGCCACAGCCGAGCAGCTGCATGCGCAGCTGGAACCACTGCTGGCTGACGCTTATCACAAACCAGACCTTGTTGTTCACGTCGATGCGCGCAAAGTTCTCGGCGAGTGCGCGGTCGACGTACGCGCGACCGAACGCGCGGATGAGCGCCACGCCTTCCTCGGACTCGCTCACGTGGCTCAGGACGGGCGACGCCGCAACTTTCCACAGGCGCGAGATCTCTCGCGACGGCGCGAGGTAGAACTTGGCGACCTCGACGTACATGTACATGAGTGGAAGGATGAACAAGCCGAGGAAGCTCACTGTGTACACTGCGGTCGCGAGCTGAAACACAGTGAAGAAGAAGCCTGCGAGGAGCGACCCGAACGCGAACGGGAGGTTGAAGTCGACTGTCGAGATGTCGTCACCGTACCGGTTCACGATGCGGCCGATCGGGTTCGCGTCAAAGAACCGCAGTGGCGCGTTCAGCAAACAGCGCGTCATGACGTCAAAGAGGTGGCGCGAGCCACGCAGCCCTGCGGTCGCGATCGTGAGCGTCCGCGCGAGCACCATCACGGCGCTGCCAGCGCAGAGAGCTGCGTACACGGCCATGTTGTGCTCGGTCTCGGCCTCGTTGTACGCGCCGAGCTTCTGTCCCGTCCAGTGGCTCAGCCACAGGTCGCTGCTGATCTGAGCCACCTGCCACAGCGTCTGCACGATGAGCAGGAACGCGCAGACTTGGAGGCCGCCGACTGCGCGGAAGTACTCGAAGAAGACGCGCGCAGTCACGCGGCCATCTTCTCGCTCCTCGTCTTTCACGAGCCGCCCAGCGTCCGCCAGTGCCGCCTTGCTCTCCTCCGTCTCGTGCTCGTGCGCTTCCTTCAGATGACGCGGTGACAGCGTCAGCGCAAACGCACTGCGAGGCTTCGTCGCGTCTTCACGCTTTCCTGACAGCTCGCCATCCGCCACAACGATCTTGTAGTTTGCCGCCTCGGACGCGATGATGTCGGGGCTGTGGGTCACGAGCACGACTGTCTTGCTCTCGAGGAGCCCACAAATGCACTTGCTAAAGATCTCGCTCTGCACGACAGCGTCCACGGCAGCCAGTGGCGAGTCCAAGAGGAGCACGTCTGCATCTGAGTAGCACGCGCGCGCGAGACAGACGCGGGCCTTCTGTCCGCCCGACAGGTTCACGCCCTTCTGTCCAATTTCAGTCGCGTCTCCGCCTGGGAAGCCTGCGAGGTCAGGCACCAACCCACACGCGTCCAGTACGCGCGCGTACTTGAGCGGCTCGTACGCGTTGCCAAAGAGAATGTTGTCGCGAATCGTCATGTTCTGGATCCACGGCTGCTGCGAGTAGTACGCGACGATGCCGCCACGCACAAACACGCTCCCGGACCGCTTCTCCATATCGCCCAGCAGCGCTGAACAGAGCGAGGACTTGCCGCCCCCAACTACGCCGTGCACGACCACGAGATCGCCTTTCTTCACGCGCAGGTTCACGTTCGTGAGCACTGGTGGCGTCGACGCGTCCTTGCTCCACGCGAACGCGCCGTTCTCGACTGCGATCACGACGTCGTCCGGCTGCGTCGGGTCTTCGTGGACCACGTTCGACGTGTCCACTTCCTCGAGCTTGAGGAAGTCCGCCATGCGGGTCAGCGACACCTTGGCCTGGATCAGCTGCTGGATCACGTTCGGGAGGTCACGGAGCGGATCGCGGATCGCGTTGAAGAGCGCAATCGCCGTGAAGACCTTCGCGGCCGTGAGCTTCTCTTCAAGCACGAGCGCGTAGACAGCGAACGACGTCGTGGACACGAAGATCGGCGACGCCCAGAGCACAAAGATCGTCGTGGACGTGAGGTAGAGGTACGTGGCGACCGCTTCGAGCTCGACACTGCGTAGCGAGCGGATCTTGTCGGCGAACTGGCCTTCCCACGCGTTGAACTTGACGATCTGGATCGCGCCAAACACTTCCTTGATCATCTTCATGCGCTCGTCTTTGCGCGCCATGATGGCTTTGAACGCTCCACCAGTGCGTGTCGCAAGGGCAAAGCTCGTGAGCATCGACGCGCCAATGACGCTCAGGCCTGCGAACGCAGCGAGCCCAATGACTGCGTAGAGCATGTAGATGACGACGCCGATCTGAAGCGGCAGGATCCAGAGACTGTTGACCCGGAACGCTGCCCAGAGCACGTTGTTCACGTCCGACGTGTAGAGGTTGGAAATGTCGACAGCTTTTGCGTCGTTCTTGCTGCGCGTGCTGCGACGGAGGGCTTTCTGGAACAGCAGCGCTTTCATCGCTACAGTCAGTCGAAGCGCAAAGAGCTCGAGGTAGAAGCCCATCTGCGCAGCTGTGACAGCGTTCAGCAGACGCGACGCGAAGAACGCGCCGAGCCAGATCGTGAGGTCTTCCATGTCGATCTGGGGCGCGGTGAACGCGTCAATGACGTGATGCAGCACGGCCGGTGCGAACACAGCGCAGGCTGCGGAGAAGAGGGCACCGAGGCCGCAGACGAGGAACGGGAGCCCGTACGCGGTAACCATAGCACGCGGAATCGAGCCGCCTGCGCGATCGAACTGGGCCTTGAAACGCGCATACGCGGTCGCCGATACGTTCTCGCCCTCGAGCTCCCACAAGTCCGCCATGCCCAGCTGCCGCGCGTTGCCCACGCGCATGAGCGGGTTCGCGTACGTGAAGAGCGCGCGAGAGAGAAAGGAGGCGCCGTTCGGACCGCCGATCGATGTTGGGGTTGAGTGCACCACATTCGCGGTGGCCCCACCCGCAGGTAGCGAGCCGTAGGCGCCGGCCGAAGACGCCTTCGCGGCGCTCGTCTGCAGAGGCGTTGTCGAGCTCATTGCGTTGGTTCTCTAGGTCGGGGTGAGCTGACGGCACGTAAGCAATGGCTGGTCCGGAAGCAAGAAGCCGGTACGTCCCGACTCGATCCGCTTGTGCTCGACCAGGTGAATCGAAAAGTGATCAAGGTCGAGGGCGTCGGAAGTTGATTTGAAACGGATGGACCTCCAATTGGTTGACTTGATTTGGGTATTGATTGATCTTCTGATAAAGAAGACCAATCAATACCCGATTCGAATGACACACACATCACATCACGTGGATTTCGTCTGCGCTGACTTCGCAAGTTTGAAAGTTGTGCAGTCCGCAATCATTCTCTCTTGTACGTGGAGCACCACCAGACACACACGAGACACCTTCGCAGCACGCTGGTCAGCCGAAACGCTAACAAGAACGCGCTTGTCCAGTCAGTCAGACAGCCAGCAGCGACCCCCTCAAACAGGGTCATGCCCTTCTGTTCTGGCGCTGATCAACAACCACTGCAACTGTTGGTCCCACGCCGAGCTGCTCGTCGTCAGGCACGAGCCCCGTGCGCGTCTGGTGCATCGGCGTGTCGCCATTCTTGTCAAAGTACGCGTGGCCCCACATCGCAGGGCTGATAAAGTCAAATAATCTTGGCACTACCTCTAATTTCTTCCAGCTCAGCTAACGAGGCGGTGTTGCTCTTGGGGTCGCTCCCGAACCAGAGCACCCTTGTCACCGGCTCTGAAAGAGCGCGGTCGACCGCGGCTTGCCAGGAGTCGGCAGCCGCAGGGCAGACGACCCCGGTATAGCGCTGCACAGCTTTGCGCAATGTAGACAGTGGCGCGCGTAGGAGCTTGGCGAC
>JAASFJ010000783.1:0-15713 GCA_023333755.1 Globisporangium uncinulatum
TCATGTCACCCTCTCAAAAGTGTTACATGAGCACAGAGCAAAAACTACTTGGCGGAATCGATCGATTTTTGGTGCGTTCGATCCGCAATCGTTTTGGCTTCATTTGAGCACGTTTTGAATACGAAAAAACGAGTTTTGATTATGACAGTCTAAAATATGTCCATGTTCACAAACCACTGTCGGGGACTGTAGGTCCGCTTATAGAAGATACTGAGATGCCAAAAATTTGTGCACAAAGATGTGCAAAACATTGATGCTGAGATCTGCTTCTGAGTTTTGATATGATATTTCACTTAGTTTCAATATGTGAAGTCGATTGAATATCATACATCATAGAACCACTATGGAGTGAGAGATTTGGAAAAAAATGGTCCGTCTGATTTCCAAAACTCCTCATTCTAAAATCAAATCAACTTTGCAGGATTGTTCTGAAAATCATATGATGGACATTTTTGGTCTCAGTTTTGCACATCTTTTATAAGCGGCAATGTCAACTCCTGTCAAATGGGACGCATTGATTGGCTACCTTTAATAAGCGGTGGCTGTTTTGAGCGGCGTAATACGGTACTTGTACCATAAAAACCGACGTCCAACAATTTCGGGTCCGACTTAGTGACACTGAGGCACTATTTTCGCCGTAAACGGAGAGAAGGAAAAAGAAAAAAATGAATGGGAGCAGTAGACATTTTGCAAGCCAACGAGCGAGCGAGTGAGCGGGACTCGGTTTCCCGACTGGCGGAGGATGCGGTATCCACGGCGCGTCACAAGTCGGCGGCGGCGGCGGCATACAACGGTTGGGCACGCTGCGACGCGACAAGAGAGCCTATCACGAAGGCGAAAGCAGCGCGTGAGATCACGCTTGATGGAGCAGAAACGGCGGTCACATAAGTGCGTGCGAGTATGGGGTGAGTGACTGGCGGGTTAAAGGTATGCTGACGATGACGAGCCTACTGAGGCAGAAGTCGTGGATAGAGCTTCATCTGGAGAGAAAACCCCTCCACAATGAAGAAGCCGCAGGGAATGATGATCATTTGTGTCTTTTCTACACCCAGATCCTAAACCAACCGGCCGCGCTTCCGCGCGGGCTTGGGTCAACGTACGTCCTAAACAGTTCGAGAGAAGGTATGTCTTCGCGGCTCATGGCTTATTCGCAAGGCCCGCGCTTCGCACACTCCTTGTGAATGTGTTGCACAAGAATTAATTTTTGGGTCGCAAAGTAACAGGAGAAGAATGATTGTAGTACTCCATACAAATTTTAAGATAGATGACTCCTTGTCTTTATTTTTCGAGTTGATTCTTCATTTTCAGACGTTTCGTCTTTATTCTTGTATTTTAATCGAAGCCGTGTGTGGTGGTGACGCAGGGCAGGCGGTAGAGGGAAGGAGTGAGCTGCAGAGACGAGCGTGGGAGGAGAGGACGACTGTGTTGCAGCGGCGAGACGCGCAACTTGTCGCGATAGCATGGCGTGGAAGTGGCGGTTGTGCGACCGGACTGGCGGTCAAGATCACGCCTCTGGCGCACGAGCGTGTGTCGGATCTGCGTGTGGTGCGCTGTGTGCGTAGCGTATGCGAGACGTGTGTAGTGGTGCGTGACTCTTGTGTGAGCAGTGCATACAGTGTGAAAGTGCGAATGTATGGGAATGAATGAAAGCTACATGAACAGCGCCGTGCTTTGCCCGGTGAAGCCCTGGAATTTAGACTTTGCGGTGTGGATTAGCATGATGTTGACCTTGATGTTAAAGACCTTCAAATGGGAGGCCAATCAAACCACTGTTCCCGCCTTGTTGTACATATACTGACGACGCCGGCAGAGTTGTTGCGTGGAGATAATTTGGCAAATGATGATTTTTCGTTTTTTGGTTGTTCTGTGAAAGCAGAACACAGCATTTTTCAACAAGGGCAGATAGTCGGAAATGTAAACAGAAGATTTCGGGATGTCTGCCGAGGACATACATTTCTATACAAGGGAGAGAATTGTCTACCACCCCAGAACAAGAACAATCTCGCCAAAAACTCACTATTTATGACCGAATATTCTGTGAATTTATGAATGTGGCATGAATGTTATCTGTTTGGAATTAATTTTAGGTGATGTCTTCCGAGGACGGACGCTTCGGACGACCTGAAATTATTTTCATTTTCTGATTTTTCAAGAAAAACCTCCGACATATATAGAAAAGGTCGCATGAAGGTTCCCCAAACGGTTAAAATCGGAAAATATTTCAGAAAAGGTAGACCAAGTTAGATCTCGGAATAGCTGGAAAATTCTAGAGAACATATCCAGTTTGTACGAAATTGCACTTCGTGTTGACAACTCTTCTAAATTTCAATTCTTCACGTCTACTTTCCCCTTTACAATTTGTAAATATTGCATCTCTTCCTGTCTAATTTTTTCTCTTTCTCTTTCTCTTTCTCTTTCCCCTTCCTTCCTTCCTCCTCCGGTACGAGCCAACTTTTCTTAAAACATCTCTTACTCATTATCTATCTCTCGTCTCCACTTTTTATCACACCCTCCGTTCCCCCTCTCATCTCTTCAGTACATACTCCTCTCACTTCACTCACTTCCTTTGTGCTATTGTCCCTTCCTCTATACATTACTACCTTTTTTACCCCTTCTTCATTACTGCTTCATCCCTTCTCCCCTCACTCTATCCTCACATCAATACCACTATACTAACGCTTCAACGCTTTAACGATTTCTCATTACCACAATATCCGACCCTCTTTAGCAGCCAATTCCTCTCTTCCCCCCTTCTCCTGGCACATCTGGAGAGTCACCCCGACCATTGTTGCACTCAAAAGTGACATCGACGACTTTGCTCCAATGTTGCAATTCTATTTGTGACTTTATGTCCCAAACAGGATGGTACTTTTTCATCCCGACCACGAACCCCTCGAAGACATCGCTACACTTCGCGGTGGAATCGAAGTACCACGAGCGCCACAAAAACTCGTCGAGGTACGGCCGGAGATGCTCCTTGCGGACACCGCACATTGCCTTACAGAACCGCTTCAGTCTGATCTCCCACACGCCTTTGATTTCGTTCGTGTGAACGCCGGTCACAGGGTCGACAAAGTGCTTGTCGTGGTATACCCAGCGGTGGGTGTACTGCATCTCCTTTCAGCAACTCCTCCGTCTCGAGCGAGTGCGTCCGTTTTTACCACTCGCTGTAATCACTTCTGCCATATGCGCGCGCCACATTTCAGAATGCACGACGGATCCTGCGCGTACGTGCTTCTTTATCAAAGGGAGCAACACGGCCTTGGTTCGCTTCTCGAACGTGATGACACCGAACCACCGCTTCGTCGTCTGGTCGACGCCGCCAAACAGCCAGCAGTCTGCATGTAGCTTGCCCTTGCCGGACTTGCTCTTCCTTCTTACGCATGTCTCGTCGATCTCGACGATCCGACCCGGTCCAACCCATCTGAGCGCAAAGCACAGTAAACGCCCTGCCACATTTAACACTTGTATCGCATACTCGCTTGTGTACATACGATCGCCTACATGTTGCAGCAGTTCATCTCCTTCGAGCACAGCCCGCGACACTGCTGAAAACACTCTATCGCCGTCTTGTCGAACACACCAGCCCAGTCTTGCGCCACCGTCACCGAGACCCCCGAGCACCACAGGAACACAAGCCGAACACGAACCGACAACGGCATCCGACTCTTCTCAAACAACGAGCCAGCAAGTAGGCTGCGCTCTGTCCCGCATCCCTTGCGGTCACACCGCCAGCGGCTTGAGGATAAATACGTCTTCATTTCCGTGTCACAGTTCTTGCATTTCACGACTGCTGGCACGAAACCGACTGTCATGCACCAGCGAGCGCACTCCTCCTCACTTACGGTTGCAGCGATGACGGTCTTAACGTCGAATGCTGCCGAGACGCTGAAACGGGACTCGTACAGGTAGCGGTGCTCGACACTCTCCGTCATTGTTGGGGTTGGTGGCGATGAGGGTGCTGCTGGGTGTTGCTGGGTGTTGCTGGGACATCTCTTTTTGTGAAGTGTCGAATTGATTGGTTCGAGACCTGTGAGCGCGGGAAAGCTGGGGCGATAACGTTTTTCGCTGGCAAGATTCAGTGGTGTTGGCTGGTGGACCTATACAATGAGCCCAAATTGTACCGTTGTGTTTCAAAGTTGCAACAAATAATGAAGCGGTCATATTTATATGACCTATTTGTAACCTCGCCAGCTGGGGTGTCTCTAGTTGTGCCCTTCTCCCTCTTCTCCCTTCCATCCTCCATACTGTGACTTTCTCCATTTAATTATTCGTTTCGGAATTATTCAATAGAAGTTCTTCCGTCCACCCGACAACCGTTCATCCTTTCTGTTTCTCCCATTTCACATTACACATCTCTCCCTACCTCCCTCCTCCATTCCTCCCTCCCTTTCTCCATTCGCCCGTTCCTCCATTCCTGCGTTTGTCACTTCTTCTCTGTCTCCCTTCCTGCTTTCTACCCCGTCTCTTTCTCCTCTTCCATTCCTCCATCCCTTCTTTTCGCCTTTCATGATTTTCAATAAGTGAGGGATGCCCATCAACACAACTGCATAGCTCTCATTTTTACCTGTCATTGTCGTTCCTTTGCGTTCGTTTATTTCTTCTCTTCATCACTTTCCATTTACTCCCCTTTTTAATTTCTACAATTCTCCCTTCATCACTTTCTCGCTTTCAAGAACGATGGCCCCAACGCGCTTTGCCGAACAAGCAACAATCCTTCCAAAAACATACCATTTATGACCAATTATTCTGTGACTTGACAAAGTCATATCACAAATTAACTCAGGAAAAATTCCAAAGAATTTCAAGTTTCTGATTTTTAGGCCCTTTCGCGGTGATAGATCACTTGGCGAGGAGCGAGGACGGCGCGCTCTCACCGCGAGTCCCCACCTCGTGGACGGCGTCGCGGTAGTAATATGCGTGCTTATCCAAGACGAAGCCTTCGACGAGAAACAGCTTCAAGAAAGCGACCACTAGCTTCGCGTCCGACCTCTTCTGGTAGCGCTCAACACACTCAGCTCGAGCGCGTACCGAGCAAACCACACAGCATACAGAGGCGTTGTGTGCGACTTCTTTCTCTTCTGTGGTGGCGCTGCGCCAGCCCGCTCTCCAGCTGCCAGCGGTAGCCCGCCACCACCGCCTACCGCTTCCACTCAGCGCAGATTCCAGCATGTCGAGTTTTTGCGTCTTGGCGCTGCACGTGCTGGACGAACTGCTCGAAGGCTGCAGCCGGTCTGCTGACGGCCGCTTGCAGCGCGCTGTCGGTCGGCGGAGCACTGCCAGGGTCGTCGATGCGCCACGTCTTCTGTCGCAAAGAACGCAGACCACGCGAGGAGTTCCGGCTCACTCGGTTCTCCTTCGACTGCGCATGCTTCGAGGCGAGCAACAGCCGGGCCGCTCGGGCTTAGCTGCGTCGTCCACGGATATTGTTTGAGCGGGAACGCCGTCAGCACGTCAAGAACCTGCTCGTTGATAGTGAAGTGCAGGGCTGCCAATTTGCTGCACATGCCAAACAGGAGATGCTGAACGTGGCGGATGTGATCAACTAGTCGAAGCGCCGTAAGTCATCGAGCCGGACACTGCTGCCAAGGTGCTTGTCGCTAGCACCTTAGCGACATTGTGGTCTTCAGTCACCGTGTTAAACACATAGTTCCAGGCTTTGTCGGTTCTGCCCACATTCCAAGTCCCGCGATTAAAGATCTAGCTGTCGGCGAGGTTTGCGCGCGCGTTGGCGTGCTGGGCACCGCCACTCCTGAACGAGCGAGAGGACAGCGCTTGCCCCACTCCGGCGGCAGCGTGAGCGAGCATACGGTTGACGTGCTGGTGGGCTATGAGGAAGTTGGCTGCCGGAGAGGCGGTGCCTTCAGCTGGGACTGTAGAGGTTGTTGCTGAACGTGGTGCAGCCGTGTGCGAGAACGCCTCCGGCGCCTCGAGAAAGTCGAGCAGGATTGCCTCGCTGCTAGCGCTAGCACGACAACTGCTGCTGATCCTGGGATGTTGTCGAGGAGGCTTGGGTTTGTTGCCGACTGCATCATGTATGGGAGCGCGACCGTGTGCAGCGGGCACGTAGAAAGTCATTGCGCGGAAACTGTGACAATCCTTGTTCCTCGCTGTGCTAATGCGGATGAATCACACAAAGTACACACCACCCGCGTCAACGCTCACGCTCTGTTTACAAACAAGTGACAAGTCCGATGCACGCCCAAACAAGTACCACAACATGCACAGCAAAGCGGTGTCATGATAGGCGCTCGACGTGCACGCGTTCTCATACAGAAAACGAGTCATTCTCTGCGAATCACCCTAATGCACGCGTTGGGTTTTTCACAAGGCCGCCAGTCTCTCTCTATATACAGCAGTTCTCAAGTGTCCTGCCCATTTAAAGCAAGCTCGCCTCCAGCAGAACGCGTTGCTGAGGGTGTAGATCGAGCAACCAGCGCTTCACTAGTGTGTAGTATATATGTGCGTGCAGGAGTGTCTGGCTAGCGGTTTACCGCCTTTGCCATCCAAATATGCAAGGTGCAGACCAAACTTATCCATGACCGACACAAAGCACTGACCAGAGGGGTCAAGCTGAATGCAAGCACACACATATTCAACACGCCCTCCCTCAGTCTGTAGGAACAGCATGAACGCGGCGATCGCCATTGTGCGAGTGCGAGCACGTTTTGAGTTTCCTGACTGGAGATCCACTAAGCTCATCCTGTCGGAATGCGAGCAGATATTGGAGCGATATACGAATGACCTGCCCTTTCTGTCGCCATACACGAATCCAGTGAGTGCATCCGACACAATCCATCGGAATGGCTGGTGCTACTTACCTGACCCTAAATTATTCTATTGATCAAAATAAATTTCTTTCGTGATCTCATATGTAAAAAAGGGTGCATACCGCTTACTCCTCCAGCACCGCGATTTTTGGTAATTATTCAGTCTGTAAATTACAGGATAAGCATTTTATACAAATTTCAATATGCGTTCTTTCGCCTCAGCACGAATTCCACCCTACCCCCCCCGATATCCTCGCCTTTACAGGCTTGCATCATTTTTACTTTTTGAAAATATCTGTCTCGTACACCACGCACTCAGAGAGCTGGCTCTCGAAGAGGAATTGTTGGGTGATGGACTCCTTCAAAACCGATCGCAAAACTAAGGAAACACGAACCAACCCGCCTTATACGCAGCTCATTCAAGCGGAAACAATGATCCATCCAAACGACCGCCTGACAACTCAAAGCACCCACACAGGCACGCAAGCTACTAGCGATCGCTCTTCCCCTCCTGATCACCGGCCGAGGTACTCTCATCATCGTCCGCGTCGCTGTCGTCCCCATCGGGTCCTTTTGGCGCTCGCTTGCGGTAATGCATGCCGCTGGGGAGGTTCGTGCCGTTATGCCAGAGATCGCGTCAAATCTGTCTGCAAGTGGCCGTGTTGGTGGGTCCGTCGGGTTCGTGCTGTTAGACGCGCTGACACAAGTAGATTGTGCCACTGTTGCCGCTTCTGCTGGTGCACGTTTGGCAAAGGTAGGTAGTCCCTCGCACGGAGGGGTTCTTGCTGCGTCTGAGCATCGAACAGACCTTGCAGCTGTACTGTCCTCACTTGCGAACGGTTGCGCCAGCGATAGTCGCCGTGCGGACGAATCCACGTGCACGAGGTCGTGGCTCGGCGTCGCTTGAGTTCGCGGTCGAACGCCGCTTGCTGGCGCCACGCTGAAAAGCGCGTCTGTCGACAGATCCCACTCGAGTCGCTCGCACCGGTGCTCAGCAGGGTCGTTTGCAGTTCCTCCATGAACCAGCTGTGGATTGGCTGCGTTTTCCGAGGTTGTTGCGTCTCAAAGAGCAGCTCTTACAAGATGAACACGTTCACCAATGCCGTGTCGATCAGCCCCAAGAAGATCGTATGATAATACTTTTTCGTAGTCACGGCCTACTACACGGAAAAGCGTTGGGACCGGAGCTAGCCGTGCCGGTCAGCTTCTCCATCCCGTCCTGGTAGTATTTCACGAGTTGAGGCGCGAGCACTTGCGCGACGTTAGCGCCTTCACGCAGCGCAAATGTGGCCGGTTCGGCCGAGCAGCCAGTTGCTAAGATGTGCACAGAGCGGTTGTCCATCCAGGACACCGCCACCATGTTCCGGTACTCCTTTGACTGCGCGGTCGGTACGTTCCTGGTCCACGTTCTTCGGTCGCTTGGCCTGTTTGTAAGCGATCTCCTTGAAGTAGCCGAGACTGATGCGCGTGCATCAGTCAGACGACCTGACCTGTCGAAATACTCATCGGACGCTGTTTCAACTTTGTGTGGTGACACCCCTGGGTCTGTAAATAGTACCAGTACCTTTGTAACGGTCCAATTTGACATGCTTGTTGAGATACGAGACCGAACATACGAGAAGAGACGCGGAAATGTCTCGTCGGTGACCACCACAACTATCTGACAATAACATCTGCTTATCCCACACCTTGCGCGAACCACTGGATTTACAACCCGCAATCACACACACAAACACACAACCCAAGACAATGTCCAGGCAAATTGTACCAACATGGTAGAGGCGTTTCTGGAGGAGCAGCGAAGAGAGGAGTACACTGGTATAGAAGCGGGCTGTGATCACCAAACGCTTATTCTTGCCCTGAAGCACGTGCTCGACGTTGCGAAGCACTGTGTTCGAGCCCTGGTTCATATCGGGGTGGTCGCTCATCGCCTTGCCCTAGTAGATCTGGTCTCTGGACAGTTTACCAGCACACCGGTTAGATCGATATCCTGTCCCGTACAGGATTGCCGACTTAGCGAATAAAAAATGCACTCGCCTGTAGCAGTACCCGTTGTCTGCGTCACAGGTGAGGTAGCATTTGGTCTCAGGGATGCGGCTTCCCGTGAAAGTGCTGGCGCAGCGGGTTGAACTATGACCCCATCGGAATCATGCCCTCGTCGAACGACAGTCTTGGCCCAACCGCCATCGCGCTCACGAACGACTCATTGATCGCATCGGCGACTGGCGTCACCTTCCACGACTTGTAGCGGGTGGCATCTGGATGATCGTTGGTGCTGAAGCGGAGATAACGGACGATTTCTTCGAAACGGCGATGAGGCATGTACTTGCCGAACGTGCCCTTCGGCACCGCCCTGCGTCCATCAACTGCCCAGTGCTTCACGGGTCTGCCGGAGTGCGGGCACAATGACCACGCAATGAGCAGCTCCATGGAGTACACGAGCTCGCGCGGTAGGATCTCCTTGAACGCCTTCCTCTCTCTCTCGATCTGGCCTTGCGTCTTTGGTCGGTAGACCGGATTGCGGGAGCGAACGCGCTGATCGTGCTGGAGCCGCTCGCCAGGCCTCAAGCTGTGCACCCATCGAAAATACGCGTTGTTTCCTCCGCAAGCTTGGCCTACAGAAGCTAGGGTAGCATCAGGAAAAGTAGCCCCTCCTCGCCCAAGCCAACGTACTCTGTAACGTCGGTGGGTTGAGCGAGACGTGTCTCCAATGCCTCCGCCTTGACACGCAATGGCGGACCTGTTCCGTACAGGATACGAGCGCTAGGAGCAAATCATTATCCTGCACCAGACAGAGCACATCTGTCCTCCAGTATCACCCCCGTCCGCTGATACTGTGAGCGCTCAGCTCCGCTTGGTTCATGACGCGTGGGACCGGTGTCTCTGGTTCTTGGAGCTCAACGTCGTCGTCACTCTCGCTCTCGTCGTCGAGACCCACATCGCCGCTACTGTCATCGCCATCTATAGCAAAGTCTCTCTCGTCGCCAGAGGACATCAAGTCGTCGTCTTCGGCGAGATCGACGTCTCGAGCAGGAGCAATCGGCGGTGGAGATGGCGAGGGAGACGATAAGTTGGTGCGTGGCGACTGGGGCGATGTGACGCGCGGCGACGAAGCGAGTGGCGTCAAAACCGTTGAAGCCGGCAGGGCAATCGCGCGCGAGAATTACGGTGCTGCTGTCGGAGGTAACGCAGGAACCGGCACAACAGCTGTTGGCGCGGGTGGGCTGGCGCGTGTGGTAGGCGTGGTTGGCGTGGTCGGCGTGGTTGGCGTCGTCCGCGGTCGCGTCCCCTCCGAACATAATATTATGCGACCCGTACCCAGCAGCTCGTCGGCCCCGTGGAACACATCCGTGCGTCGAGTCGCAGCAGCCATGTCCGCCCGCGCAGTCAGGGTGTAGTAGAGCGTAACTCTTGAGAACCCGCCCTCGGGTTTTGAGCGCCTCCTTGCTGCACGTAAGTTATCCCATACAGCCGGGAACGGCACCCCTGCAACCACTGGGCGATTCGGGGCATCTCACCCACTGCTTGCGCGCGACTCCAGTTCTGTTTGAAAATGCTGGGTCATTTTCAAACAGAAATCGAGTTGCGCGCGCAAAGTGAAGGGCTGGGAGAGGCCTGAGAAAAGCGCGCGCAAAAGACCGAGTTTTCATTAAATTCGAGAAGTGCTTTGGGAGAGAAGAACGGTGTGCAACTCTTGGGACTGGAAACCCGATGATCCTCACCCAGCCATACGTCGTCGCCACACCGACAAGGGATTCGATGACGCTGATCAGGGTCACCTTGCGATTGTTAAGCAGGAGAGCTGGTATCACAGCTTGCATCTGCACGAGCTCGACGGCGGTGATCACGAAGAGGAAGCCGAAGAGCCGAAGCCAGTAGGCAGCACTCGCCGAAGCGTCGTTTACTGGTGGATCGATCTTGAAGCAGTCGTGTAGCGCGACGAGCACGAGACAAGGCACCGGAGTCAGCATATGTACAAGCGCGTTCTTCCATTCGCCAATCCCCCGGACGTGCGTGTTCAGGTCTTTGAGTCGCTGGACGGAGTACTGGCCATTCAGCTCGACTTGGGTCTTCTCCCACTCCGCGACGAGACGATGGAGCGAGGCTGGAAGACTGCGAGCGGTGGTTTGCGTCGGTTTTGGGGCTCCCGATGACATGGCGCAACGACGTTGAATCGGCCTCCAGCTTCCTTGCTTGTGCAGGCGGCGGTGGAAGTGGGTTTGTGCCTTGCGGGTTCACGTCTTGAGCTTCAAGCGGTTCCAGTACAGGCACCATTCTCATTAGTAAAGACTGCAAAAATTGAAATACCAGTCTGAAATTATCAGATCGATTTTGTCAAGGAAATCAGCAGCGGTGCTCGCGCCGCTGCGGTCCACTCACTTTCAGCAATTCAACGGTGCCGGGACGACCGAAGCGAGTTCGCATGACGGCGCAGAAGACGGCAAAGCTATCGCTAAATGCGTTGAGCGCTTGGGCTGCGGCCTCGTTCGAGCTCGCACGCCGTCCTTCCCCTTCTACACTATGCGTTCTATTAAAAAAAGAACAGCACACCTGAGACCGACGGCCAAAGCACCCCACACGCTTGTCCCTCTCTCAAGACCGCTCAGGCGGTCAGCAATCTCGCGCTCGAGACAGCACTAGTCGCCTGGATCGCGCGATGTGAAGCGCTAGAGATACCGGTCGCAACGTGGGAGACAATCAAAGCGAAAGCAGAGAAGATCAAAACGGCCATGTTGCTCACACTCACGCATACCAACAACACGCGCCTCAAGAAGCTTACCTTCTCCGACGGCTGGCTGCAAAAACTGCAGACGCGTCACGGACTGCAGCCGCGGCGCGTGGACAGGGAGGCAGCGTCCGCGAGCAAGAGTGCTGTCGTCGCTGGACGTCTTGCACTTTGAGCATTGACTAACGCATACAACCCGGCAGACGTGTTCAACTTCGACGAGAGTGCGTACTTTTATTGCTCGGTCCCAACTCGAGCAGTTACCAAAAGCCGCATGGCAGGGCGGAATATGATCAAGAAGATAATCACCGTGGCGCTCGCTACAAACGCCGACGGCTCCGAGAAGATCCCGCTGCTGTTCGTGGGACAGCGCGGCGGTCGCGTTGATTCGGGTCGAGCACTGCAGACGATCTCGACTTTGACTACCTAAACTCGCAGAAAGGCTGGATGACGACCAGCCTTTTTCGAACTTGGCTGCTTCGCTTCGATGAGCGCATGCGCGCTGAGCAACGGCAAGTGCTTTTGCTTGTTGACAACGCCTCTTCTCATCGTGTCGACGACCACCTCGCCAACGTCAAGCTCAGCTTTTTGCCGCCCGACACGACCGCCCATCTCCAGCCCTAAGACGCTGATGTTATCCAAGCGTTCAAGACCAAGCTGCTCAAGATTCGCACCGCGCACATCGTAGACAAATTGGATTGCATCATCGACAACGAGCGCATCGCCAATGAGTCAGCAAGCGAGCCGGAAGTGGCGCGTTTGTATGAGGCAAGTGTGGTTGAAGCGATGACGTGGGCTCAGGCAGCATGGGACGAGGTGTCTGGCACCACAGTCGCCAATTGCTGGAAACACACGGGTATCGCCGACGAGGACTTGTACGAGCTGGTAGCTCGCTTTGATAATCTTTGTCTTGCGCCACTTGCGATGTAGGCGCTCACGCAATAGAGCTGTTGCTTTTCCTCTCGACTTTCAATACCCGTCAAAAATGCTCAGCTCGACTTTCAGTTTTTCTATTTACTAATGAGAATGGTGCCTGTATGTATGTCGTTCCCCACATGTACCGTATTGTGCCACTTGTAACGGCCGTCGCTTATTGCAGACAGCCAATCATGAGACCCCATTTGACAATATTGGCTCGTGCCGCTTGTAAAAGATGAGCATAATCGTGTCCCAAAAAATGCCCATCACATTGTATTTCAGAGCAATCCAGTGAAGTTGACTTGATTTTAGAATGAAGGATTTTGGAAATCAGACGGACCAATTTTCTCCAAATTTCTCACTCCATAGTGATTCCATGATGTATGAAATACAATCGACTTCTTATATTGAAACCAAGTGAAATATCAAGTCAAAACGCAAATGCAAATCTCCACATCAATGTTTTTGCACATATATGTATATATATATAGTCTCTCTTACAAGCGACACAATACGGTAGCTTCAAACAGCTAAAGTTTCAGCTAAAAATATACTTAGTACTTCGGTGTTATCCGAGCTAAAATTATACTTCAGTGTCACCCGAGTGGGGGAATAGTTTTTTTGGCAGTAACTGTTGCGCCCGATTGGACGGAAATGTTTGTGTATAAAACACTACAATTGTGTCCGATGCAACCGACTCAGTCGCATTTTTGACAAACTGGAAAAAAGCAGCTGGCGTACAAAGAGTGGTGAATATACACCGTGTGACTGTATAGCTGATTACTCGGGAAAAGGACCAGTGTCAGTCCAGTGCAGGCCCAAACACCTATCCTGTCAGCCACTCAAATCCAACCGCCAGCAATTCAAAAACGATTCAAAAGCTATTCATCGTCAATCCCCAGTCCTATCGGAGAGCAAATTACAGCAAGACGAATTGGCATCACAATTAGGTTATTTGAAGCAGCAGTAGATGAATTGGGTTCAAATCAACTCTTCGACTGGTATACACGTCCGGGCGCTCAAGTGCAGTACAAGCTCGCGCGGTCATTCAGGTGCAAGTCTTCGAGCACACTTGCGTAGTCGATCGCGTGCAAGTCAAACGCGTGGGAGTGCGGTGAGTGCAAGTGAAGTGGAGCAAGTATGCGAAAACAGGAATGTGTAAGTCAAACAGGCAAGCTTGTATTGAAACTCACTGAGGAGTACACATGCAAAGGTAGCGGTAGCGAATGAACTGAAGCTGGGCTCTGCCGACGCGACCAGTCCGTCTTCCATGCACTTGAGCTTCGACTGCGAGAAGCACGAAATGCCCGCAGTTGTAGTTGTCGAGCTGAGATCCTGTGCCTACCATGTAGTTGCGGAGGCGGTACTGGTTCCGGCCAGACCCAGGGCGAATCGACACGAAGCTCTCAAGCGCAACTTGGTTGGCCGATGCTGCGTGGCCGGAGTTCATGGGGTCGTAATAGTACACCTCTTTTTTCACTATGCTGGCGACCAGGAGACATCATTAATTGTCTCCAAAGAACAGCGGAACAACAACATGGCCGAGCCCCGCGCGTCGAAACTGCACCCTTAGTGTCGCTCAAACGTCGTCCGCACTGGTCGTGGCCGCCAAAGCAGGCGCCACCATCATGCACTTGGTCACACCAGTCAGGACCTTCTCAAGAGCCAACCGCATCGCGGTGTCGCTCAGCTCAGTCCGCCCTACAAAGTCCAGAACGCCGCGCTGCTTCAAGCATGGATTGCACACACATCAACACACTGTCACTCCAATAACAGTCAGCATGATAGGCAAAGATTGCGCGCACTCTCTCCGACGTCAGGAAGATCTTCTTGAGTGCTTCACCCAGCTCCGGCTTCTTGCTTGTCGCAAAGTTAGCCCCCAGCCTGTCGCCGGCAGTAAAGCCGACGCTGTCGATCCACGCGCACGCATCGTCCACTTGTCTGATCGTGTCCATGACGTTGTGATACGTCGACATATGGTTGAGCGTGAGCGGAGGGAGATGCCGACGTCTGGTATAGTGACGCCGACATCCTTCTCTGCGAGGCCAGGCGGACGGTCATCGTCGCAGCTCGCAAGATCATGGAACGCGGAAGATACGCGCCACTTGCTCTTCTACAACAGGCTTCTTGCGCGCACTCCCGTCCAACTTGAACGCCTTTGGCTGCTTGGTATCTTTTACGTCGTCGGAGACCCGAATGCAGTCCACCACAGCTTTGGCCGACGCGTAGCTTGGGCCGCTGGTGAGGACGTGCCGTATGGGAGACTGATTCACCCCGCCCTTGAACATTTGAGATGCCTCGCGTGCCTCCTCACGGCTGGCTTTCTTCTTGTCACGTTTCGCCTTGGGTGTGCGACGTGGTCGCCCGCGCGCTCGCGGTGGACTGGCAATGGAGAAATCCTCTTGCGCTATCGCCACGAACTCCTGCGTGGTGTCCAACGCTCCGCTAACGATTTTTTGCGTTCTGAGCGGCTGCAAGGACACGAACTCGACTTTGTCCGAACTCGAGGCGACATGTATCTCTGAGGCTGCCGCATCACTGCGTTGCGCTCGCTCAAACCGTTGGTAGTCTACTGCACGCCCGACTCGTACATAAGGCATCTGTCGTCTGCGGTCAGTTGTGCGCACAACTCGCATTCCTTTGTCTCCTCAGCGACACTTTGGCTCGCGCTCGCGTTACCTGCCAGTTGCGTCACCAACCCCTTGGAGCGCGAAGACTTGCGAGTCGCGTCTCGGAGGGTGACGCTTTGGCGTTGGAGCTCTTGCTCTCGTGTCTCTTGACCATGTTGTCGCTTGGACGCTTGCGTCGTTGCCGTGAGCTTTTGAAATAAAAGCACGAAAACTGCAGATCCTGTGCAACGCCTTCACATCCGCAAGGGCAGGTCACGAGCATGGCTTAAGGGCTGGCAGTTGATGTCAATCAACAAGACGGAAAGTGATCCCAAAGTTGCGCGCCACTTTCGTCTTAGTGGGGGCTGATGTAACGGGGTTACACGTGACCGTAACTGGGTTACGGGGATTGGTGTATTTACACCGATGAGCACGGTGGTTTTCAACCACGTGCTGTGTTCGTAATTACGGACACCTGCATGTCAGGTAAAAAGGGATGCAAATCCTTTTTACCGAGCCAAGTGGTTCTCAGCCATTGGCTTTGCTTTCTGGTGTGTTTGTGTTAGCTTTAGTATGTAGGAGACACAAACGGAGAAAACACACACAATATATTCAGGGGGCTGATAGATCGACACCCCCAAATTACTAATTCGACACCTCCCTTTACAGAGGGCGGTCCAGTATTGGCAA
>JAASFJ010000784.1:0-15695 GCA_023333755.1 Globisporangium uncinulatum
TCGGTGTTCTTTTGAGAACCAAACGAGAGACTGGACGTTCTCGGCCAAAAACTGCTGCAACGAAATCTCTGCCAATCAGTAGTCGCAATATCCATTTTGCTCAGTTTCATTGGGTAAAAAGACATGGCCATGCCAAAAACTGATGCATGCCATAATCTGGTGTTTTACGTTACTGTACTCGCCTTGAAATTCTTGAAGGCGGTTTTGAAGTCAGTATTACTTCATAATATGTATACTGTATATTATACAGTACAAAATGTGGCCGTTATCAGTATGAACGTTCCTTTTTCGCACAAAAAGCATCATCAAGCGGAATGATGGTTCATGTTTTTACCTTTTTTCGCTACTCGCCATTGGCAGATTCCCACAGAACCACCAGACCAGAGCACCGAGGAATATTGGAACAGGGCTACATTTACCGAACCCCCAATATGTACAATTTTGAAAGGGTATTGAAGAGAAAAAGCAAAATCGGCTGAAATAGTGATCATTAAAATCGACTTCGAAGGGCAATAGATTTATGGCTGTTCGGTTGATGAGTCCGTTTTTGTATGCGCATGACTCCACAAACTCTCACCACTCCAGGAGCTTCAGAAGCGAATTTGACATTCAACGCCAACGTCAGTGCTGTGCGAGTACTGAACCACAAGTATCCACACGACTGCACCAAAGTCGCCTCCCTTGAGCCGAGTCATTCGACGGTACACACGACCGCCAGCCGCCGCCTCCTCCGCTCACACACTCACTCACTCACACACACAACACATTCGCCGTCAACACCATGGTCTTTGGCTCTGCACTGGTGTCGGTTGCGACCACCACGCTGTCGTTCTTGGCGTATTGCAAGGGATTTGGCGGCAAGAGCGTGGACGCGAACGAATTTAGCTGGAGCTACCTCGAGCGCGAAGGCAAGGAGCAGGACGCGACCGACGTTGTCGTCTTCCTCCACGGCTTCAGCTCGATGAAAGAGTCGTGGGTGCGTGTGGCGAGTGGTGTGGACCGGCGCTTCCAGATTCTGATCCCGGACCTTCCCGGCCAGGGTCGCACCACTCCTGCTGAGGCGAGCTTCAGCTACAGCGTGGACCAGCAAGCGCAGCGGCTGAACCACTTCCTCGAGACGACCGTCCCCGCCGACAAGAAGGTGCATCTCGTTGGGTGCTCCATGGGCGGCATGATTGCTGGCGTCTACGCGGCCAAGTACCCGGACCGCGTGCGCTCACTCACCATGGTCTGTCCCGCGGGCATCTCCATGCGCAACAAGAGCGACGGACTGCGGATGCTCGAGGACTCGGGCCGCAACCTGCTGCTTGCGCACACACCCGACGACATCAACGAGATGAACCAGCTCATCAGCAGCACCCCGCGCCACATGTCGAGCTTCATTGCGTCCGCTATCGGCGCTGAACGCGTACGTTCTCGCCGTTTGGCTTGTGTGTCTACTTCTCGTCTGGGTGAGTGCTAACGGGTGTGGTGGTCGATCGATCGGCAGCTGAAGCAGATGCACGTGTACGAGAAGATTGTAGCAGACTGTCTCATGGAGCCGAACGTGCTGGAGCAGTACCTCCCAAAGATCCAAGCCAAGACGTTCGTCATGTGGGGCAAACAGGACCGCGTACTTGACGTCTCATGCGTCGAGAAGCTCGACGAGCTCCTCAATGTCGACCGCAAACATGTGCTCGTGATGGACAACTGCGGCCACATCGTGCAGCACGAGAAGCACGGCGAGCTCACGAACTCAATCAACCAGTTCCTGAACGACAAAGTGCCCACCGGGACGCCAGCCTGAACAAAGCCGAGCTCCACCCCACGGAGCTCCATCGACCTCAACTTTATGACGCAATCGACTCGAGTGTGCTTTCGTATGATAGATACCGGTAACCTACAATTACGCCTGTGCGAACCTAGACTTGATCACGGGGGACTTGCGCACCATCGGACTGCGTAAGTACGCAAGGCCGTGCGTGGGAGTGACTGGTGTGTGTGGCGTGTACGCGCCCTTCCCGCCACTCGTGAGCTTCTCGATCAGCGCCTGCTTGCTCAGCGCCCGCTCGGTCTCGTGCTTGCGCAGGTACTCTGTGTACGGGAAGAGTAGGACGCATAGCAGGAGCGAGAAGCCGTAGACCGCTGTGAGGTCGCCGTCAAAGTACGCATTCGAGAAGTACACGGCCGGGTACTCGGCGAGGCTCACAACCGAGCCGATAGAGAAGATGATGCCGATGAGCGAGCCCATGTTCTTGAGCCCAAACGTCTTGGCAGTGAACGCCGACATGACTGCGTACAGGAACGCGCGGTAGCCCGCAAAGACAAAGAACGTGAGGCACTGGACAGGGAGCGACGGGATGAACGCGAGGAGGTTGTAGACGACGCCGAGGATGTTCGTGAAAAGCAGCGAGAGCGCGAGTCCGCGTTTCTCGACAATGTGGTCAATCGCCGGCACGAAGAGGAACCCGAGCGGGAGCACAAAGCTAAAGACCTTGGTGAAGAAAAAGTCCACGTCGCGGTCGCCGTAGTTGTCCAGGAGCTTGTTCGTCGAGCCAATGTAGATCGTCGCACGCAGGACCTGCACAGCTGCGAACACGACAATGTACGCGAACTCGAACGACTGTATCTGCTTGGCGAGCGACACGTCGACGAGCTCGAACGCGTCGTCGACTTGCTGTTGCACACGCGTGGCCTGCGCTTGGGCTTCAAGCGCCAAGCTGCCGTACTGAAGCCCGCTGCTGGCGTCAACTGGCGGAGCATTGCTCGGGTACACTTCGCGCTCAGGGTGAGAGACGAGCAGCGACTGGAGCTCGTGTCCAGGGATGGCGCCGCTGTGGTTGCTCCCAGTCTCAATGGACTCGCTGTCGTCGCCCAGCGCGGCCTCGTTCACGTGCCAGAGCGCGACGAGCGCTGCGTACAGTGCACTGGCGCCGGCAGCGAGCGCGACGAGCAGCTGCTGGCGCGTCAGGTCGAAGCTGTCTTTGAGCGAGAGGAGCACGAGGAAGACGACGCTGCTGCCGTCAAAGAGACAGCTGATTGCAGCGAGGATCGCGGTCTGGTACTGCAACACGAGGAAGCTCGCTGGGAACGACGCCATCATGGTCATGCTGCCTCCGAACGCGAGCAGCGTGTACGCGGGCAAGAAGACGTCAAAGTCCTGCGAGTCCGCGAACGCGAGGAGCAGCAGCCCGCAGACTTCGACCAGCGCAGCCGCTGCGACTGCGAGCTTCGGGCCTGCGCGATCGAGGAAGAAGCCAATTGGCAGTGCGCCAGCATTCGTCGTCACGGACGCCACTGCAAACATGAGGTTCAAGCGGTTCTCTTGGGCCACGCACGTGAGCGGCGGCGCGTCGACGTCAGCTGCTGCAGCGTCCACTTCGGCGCTGTCAAAGTCACAGAGCTCCACGTACTGCTGCTCTTGCTGCAGCATGAGGAGCAGCGGTGCCCAGCCGAACACGAGCCCCGTGAGCAGCAAGTCGGAGAGGAACACGGCGACCACGAGCGCGATGCGCTTGGGTTCAATTGGGGTGGCGGACTCCATGGACGCAGCTCGTGTGTGTGTCTGTGTGTGTGAGGCTTGGGAGGTTCGGAAATGGGCCGATTTACTGGCGAGATCACGATGGTGGACAGCGAGCGCCACTGCCACGCACCACCAGTGACTCCTCGAGAGCTGTTTGAATGCGAACCGACAGGCACCAAACGAAAAACTGATCGGGGCAAATCTGCCTCCATTTGTACCTAAGAGGGTTTCTTGTGGACTTGTACGGTTCTAACATGATGATAAAGTTGAAATTTCATTTATACACAGGTTATAAGAGTTCCTTCAGGATGTGTCAACACCTCTTTTTCAGCACCAACCAACTCACAGAATCCCAACATGACATTGCACGCCACACTGGAAGTCCGCTCAACTTCCAACTGCAGTAATAGCCGACTGTGTGAAGCTGCATCGACTCAGCGCTCCTTCTCGCCAGCTTTGGGAACTGAGGACGCCAAGCTCGATCCAAGTTGCCACGCTTCGTGGCAAGTTCCACCTGCAGAAGCCCGTCCGTTAGTGAGTGCAACATCTCGGTGTATCTCTCGAAATTCTCTTCGCCATTTTACAACTTTGCGTTGTCCCCGCGAGATCAAGTTGTGTGGATCGACATCGCGGCAGAGTTGCTGAAGCTTAAAACACCAGGCTAAGATGAAGGAGGCGAGGTGTGTCCGCAGCTTTGGAGAGTGTGTCCGTAGCCTTGGCAAGTGCTGTTTTGTTGTGTGCGACACTGTTCTCGTAGGTGTACTGTAGCGCGTATAGCGTGCATAGAGATCCAACAGAGTGAGCTCCACAGGCAAAGCGCTCCTTCAAGCCTTGTCCCTCGGGAGCTCCTCAAGGAGATTCTGTTTCACAGGCACAACGTGTGTGGTGACCTGGTAAAAGTTGCCAACTTTGCAGCTCAGTCAAACCCCACCACAAACGAGCCGATGTTCGTGAGTCACGAATCGTGACAACATGTTTCAAGGTGCCAAATGATGGCTACATTTTATCTGTACAGAAACCAAGTCAGAGATTCATGTTGCACGAATGTCGTCCGAATCTCTCATTTCTTCACTATCGAATACGTGCTTGCAAACAAACATGCTGAGAGACAACAGCGGCTTCAGCAGCGGCAATGGCGGTGCTGTGCGCATCGAGACGCAGGGCTACACGCTGCGCATCCGCTCGGTCGCAGGCGTCGAGTCCAGCTGTTCGGTAGATCAGGTGGACGTGGTATTCGACATGGGCTGCTGCGAGTCGCACGCAGTCAGCAAGGCACACGTGTTCCTCACGCACGGCCACACCGACCACATCGGCGCTTTTGTAGCCCACGCCGCGCGTCGCAGTCTGCAGCGCATGAAGCCTGCTACGTACTACGCGCCAGCGCATCTCGTACCGCACCTGCAGCGCGTGCTAGAGGGCTTCGAGGCGATGCAGGGCGACACAATCCCAGCGCGCTTCGTAGCTGTTCATGCGCTCGACGAGTTCCCCATCTCGCCGCAGTGGGTAGTGCGTGCTGTGCCGACCGTACACCGCGTTCCTAGCTTCGCGTACGTGCTCTTCCGTAAACATACAAAGCTCAAGAGCGAGTTTACAGGTATGCCCGGCAGCGCAATTGCTGCGAAACGGCGTGAAGGCGTCGAGGTCACGACCACGACGTTCACACCAGAGATTGCGTACACTGGCGACACGACAGTCGCGATCTTTGCAGAGCAGACTGGCACCGCAGTGGACGAATCGCGGCAGCGCTTGCAAGACGACTTACTGAGCGTCAAGGTGTTGATCACTGAGGTACTACAGTGTGTGAAGATAGAGCAATGGCCGCCAGGGGGTCCACGTTAGTTATCTCATACTGGCTGCTCGTGCGTGTCGTCCGTGGATGTGGGGTGACATGTAGGCGACGTACGTGTGCGATAGCAAAACGCCAGAGGACGCCACTGCGCGCGGCCACATCCATCTCGATCAGGTACCGTACCGAGTGTTGGATTCGTTTGACCCCTGCTGTGTAGATTCACGACTGACTGAGTTGGTTGTGGTTCGTAATGTTCGTACTGTGGGGGTGGGGTATAGCTGGTCGCACTCGCGCATCGCTTCGAGCGCGTTGGTTCGCTCGTGCTCGTGCACTTCTCGGCCAAGTACAGCGTCTCGGAGCTCGCAGCGACCATCGACAGAAAAGTGCCAGCACCACTACGCGCTAAGATTCTCATTGGCAGAAGCTAGCTCCACGAGCTTATCTTACTGCTGACAGCACATTACAACAAGCAACTTTGAAATGATTCCATGAACCGCATGCGGACTTGAGCCGCGTTTTGATAAATATTACTACGATAGGAGGACGCGACTTACAGTACTTCGTTCGACATGCCAGCTAGTTCCAGAGCTCTGAGAAGTTGCCGAACGGGATCGGGCGGGAGGCGCGCAGGACGAGGATCTCCTCGCGGATGAGCGGGGGCATCGGTGCGGGCGAACGGTCCATCGCTTCGACTGCGACGACCGCGACCACTTCGCAGAAGCGCACCGCCTTCTTCGGCTTCAACGTCGCCGCTATCACTGGCAGCTGTTCCTCTGGGTGCGCCAGAACATACTGGTGGATCGCGTTCGCTTGCTCGGCGACAAACCGGCGGCGCTGGCGCGAAATCATGTCATTCGCACGCTCAATCTTCTCGAGCACGTGGAGCGCACGCTCGCACTGGTTCTGGAGCAGCAGTCCGAGTGCGTGACGACGCGATTTCTGCAAGAACGGGATCGCTGCTTTCATGCTCGAGCACGCTTGAAGCAGCGGGGAGAGCGACGATGGCGCGTCCGTGGTCACGTCCGCTGGAATTGCGCGCGAGAACGGCTGAAGCGTTGGTTGCGGCGGCGCGAGCGCATGGCAGCCGACAGGCGAGTGCGGCGACGCTGGGTCCGAGCGCTTGCACACTTTGATGATGTGGTCGAGGCAGAGGCGGTCACTGGAGCTGCTGCGCGCGCGTTTGAGCAGGCGCGGGGACACTGGGAGGCCGATTGAGGCAGGCATGGTTGCAGGCAGGAGGCACGATGAGCTCATGTGTGGTGGTGGTGGAGCGGAGTCGCAGCAAGTCGGCGAGTTCGAGAATGGGCCTTTTTGGAGAGAGTCTCTGTTTTGGGTGAGAGAAAACGCGCACTTCATCATGAGTGTCGATAGTGAGTGGCTCCCCAGCGCCAGCGCTTGTTCGCCAGCCAAAAAAGGCTGGCTACCAAACTCACTTGCGCGTTGTATGGGTTACGTTTGGGCGAGGCATGCGAGAAAACTCGACTTGCACCAGGCTCGGCTCGTCTGCTAGTTGTCGTTTCGCGAATCCTCTCGTAGTTGATCAATTTGCCGCGTTTCCAGCACGGTTGGGAATTGCGATTCCGATTTACCTTTGTTTATCTAGGCTGTAAGGTGACAGATTCTGGTCAATATAAACATATGAAAGTGCGGAATCGAGTTACTTGAAAGCATACAAATAACAAGCTCAGCGAGAGATGCAAGTCCGCAGGAGCATGAAGGGTGCGACATCTGCCATTGTGGCAACTGACTGACAGGTGCGATACGAAATCGAGTAAATGAACTCGAAAAAAAAGAGTCCAATGAAGGTCGCAGGATTGCCGCACGAAATGGAGCTGGTGAAGGTGTCAAGGAGGGTGAGCGTGTGAGCAAGTTCGAGCGAGTGCCGCTCAAGCGCACACTGAATGGCTCTGCTCTCAATAACACTGTCTGCCTGTCGCAAGTGCGAGCGATGGTTGGTGGTTGAGAACAACAGAAAGCATGATCTCAAGACACCTTCGGTGGAACCGAAGGAAGGAAGGCACAGTTCGCGGATGAGATCGCATTCCTTGCCAGCGAGCTCGCGACCGACTTCTTGTCTCGCAAGAGCTCTCAACTGAACTGCGTGTTGGATTGTTCGCGTGCGTGAGCGTGAAGTGGAAGCCGAGGGGCCAGCTGGCTGCTGCGATGTTGGTTGTCGCTCGCTCGCTCGAGTGGTGGAGGCGAGTGTCGCCGCTGTGTGTCGGTGCTGCTGCTCCCCCTGTCGCGAGCGCGCACGCTGGTGGAACAGCTCAACGAGCACACGAGCGAGCGAGAAAGAATGGAGCGCTGGAGTAAAGCGTCGCGTGCGTGGCAATCAAGCGAGTCAAGTCACCAGCTCTTGAAGGCTTCAACGTTGCAGTCAAGTTGCCTCGATCCAAAAACCTGTCAAAACAGTTTGAGCTGGCTACCTTGAGGTTACATTTCGTGGAAGTAACACGAGGAGACGACGAAAACTGTCTCCCTGTCACACAACGTCGGTCTTTTTCGCAGACACCCTCACTTTTCTCACTACTGAGTCAACTGCGACACCTCCATGTCATGCGCGCGTGCCTCGCGAGTCGCGATCATATCGCACAAGTGAGGAGGACGCTCGCAGTCATGATGGCTTTCGCAGACCAAACGTATGGTCCTCGAAGGCGGCGGAAGGTGTGAAGGTTGGCGTCGTGACGGTGTGTGTCGACGAAGGCGCACCACCACCTCGAGGTCATCAAACAAGAGCATGTCTGCCTGTGTTGCTTCCAGTGAGTCATTAATTGATGGAAGCACCATGACGGCACCAGGTGCTGCAAACAGGAAGCAGGACCATCTTTGGCACCACGTCGTCTCACCTCCACAAGGAGCTGCAAAGCTGGCTCAGCTCAACAAGGTGAACTCGCCATGCGGAGGACTTGGCGGACAATCACTCTTTTTCTGTTATCAAGAGTGTTTGCGGGTTCTGACTCAGCAAACTCAGGACCTGATTACTGTACTGTACGAAGCCAAACTCAAATCAAAATCCTCGCTTCTGTGCCTTTTCCTTTCGAGACACAAAAGCAGGGTGATCCAACTTTTTCCTCGATTCTCTGCCCAGGTCACAAAACCGAATTCGGCATCCTCCACCATCAAAACAACCCAAGCGACCTCACTCTGGACAACCGCCGCTGTTAGTCGCCACTCGCAGCCAACTTCACCAACAGCTATGAGCAACGCGCGCATCGGGCAGCCCGTGGGCAAAGTCCTCATGACGAACGTGGCAGTCGTGCGTCTCAAGAAGAACGGCAAGCGCTTCGAAATCGCGTGTTACAAGAACAAGGTTCTCAACTGGCGCAACGGCGTCGAGAGCGACATCGACGAGGTGCTGCAGATCACGCGCGTGTACGAGAACGTCTCCAAGGTACGACGCAGCACATTGCGCGCTGTTGCTAGCGAACCCCGTCGGCGCTTGCTCGGCTGGCACCCTTGACGGGGACTCGGAATACCCATTCATTCATCCATCCTTCCATCCGCACGCGCATATTATTTGTACGCAGGGCAAGTTCGCCAAGAAGCACGACTGGGTCCAAGCGTTTGGCGTCCAGGACGACGCAGAGGTGTGTCGCTTGATCCTCGAACACGGCGAGCTGCAAGTCTCGGAGGGCGAGCGCAAGGCGCAAGTGGAGAAGTGCGTGATTGCGTAGAGTCCCAGGTCGTATTTGACTATGTATGGGTATGTCTCACGACTCGTGCTCGCTTCGCTTTGGTCCTAGTCTCTACCGCGACATTGCGACGATCGTGGCCGACAAGTGCGTGAACCCCGACTCGAACCGGCCGTACCCGTTCAGTGTGATTGAGCGCTTGATGAAAGAGACCCACTACGCCGCAGTGCCGAACCGCACGGCGAAGCAACAGGCGCTCGAAGTCATCAAGAAGCTCCAGACCCACATTCCCATCGCACGCGCCAAGATGAAGATCCAGCTCACACTCCCACTTGCTGGCGCCAAGAGCATCCGGTCAGCGCTCGCTAAAGAAGGCGCAGAAGTGCTCGACGTGAAGCTCAGCGAGCCGTCTCGGCTTGTGTTGCTCATCAACCCTGGCTCGTACCGCGTCGTGGACGCGCTCGTCGACGAGTACAGTGGTGGCTCTGGCGTCGGTGCGCTTGAAGTCATTGAGCTCAACAACCACAAAGAGGGCGAAGACACGATCGACGACGAGATCAGCCAGAAGACCGACCGGCTCGCGCTCACAGCAGACAAGCGCTCAGCCACACCGACAGCGCTGCCAGTGCAGACCGCCGGTGTGGTGGCGTCAGCAGATGCGGCAGCGGACTCGGCGCCAAAGACGCGCCAGTGCAGCACGTGCGGCGGCGACTTTGGCAGCGACATGGCTCAGTACCGCGAACACTTCCGGTCCGAGTGGCACCGCTACAACCTCAAGGCCAAAGCCACGAAGCAGCCCGTCGTGAGCGCCGATACGTTCGCTGCACTCGCGCCAGAGGACGTGAAGGCGATGTTTGCGTCCATGTCGTCGTAAGCGCGACTGCTGCTGCTGTTGCATACTGCTGCTGGCCACAGACACGCACGCTCAACGCAATACACCGACGCCGAGAGCTGCTCCCTTGTGTCTTAAAAAGGAGCTTCCCCGTCGTCCAGTCAGCTACTGTAGCTAAGCGGCGGCCCCGCTCCTCTGTCCATGGAAGCTTGCGTCCCCCTTCTCACTGCTTCTGCTGCTCGTGCTCGTGGTTGGGAGCGGGAGCGCAACATACACTTTGCTCCGGTCAAAGACCTTGATTGCGTCTTCAATCTCCTGGAGCTTGGCTTCGAGCGTGTTCTTGCGCCGGATCTGCCGCTGGGTCTCAATGCGGAGCGGCAAGTGGTTGAGCTGGAGCCGCGCTTCAACGAGCGACTGGTGCAGCACTGCGAGTGTGCGCAGTCGTTCGTCTTCGTCCAGCCGCGTCATCCCTGGCGGACAGTCAGGGTCCGGCGCGTTCAATCGCCGCTCTTCCTCTTCTTTCGCCCACTGTTCTTTGCGCTCGAGCAGGTATTTTGGGATCCGCCCGAAATTGCGGTTCGACCCAATTGGGTGCTGGCACTTGTCGTTGGGCACAAGTGGCGGTGCTGATGGCTTGGCAGGCGACTTGCGGATCACTTCCCACGCGTTCGCGTTCACAAAGTCCCGCTTCTCCTTCAGCGACTGCTCTCCCACGCATACGCATACATCAGCAGTATTAGAATAGTACTTAGTGGAGTCACACACACATACACTCGCAACGCACCATTTGGGCGACAAGCTCCCGGCTGCGCTTCTCGAGCTCTTCGAGCGACGGTACGGGCTCTTTTGGCGGCGGTGGCGCAGCTTTCGGTATCGGACGAGAGAACGCTGGTGGCAGCGGCGACTCGCACGCCTCAGAGCCGCCCCCGACCTCGTGTCGATGGCTGAGACGGGCGCCACCTCGACGCAGGAACTCGTGCTTCGGCTCCTCGCCGCCTTCCTGCGAGCAGCGTACAGTGTGACTTCCTCTCCTATTGCGCTCACATACTACAGTAGTATACAGAAGCGGAGCGAGCCAACAGTCTGCTACCGACGTACCTCGTGTGAAAACACGCGCGGCCGCACGCCTTTGAACCGCGTGAGCTTGAACGCGTCTCGCCGAGCTGCCTCCTGCTTCAATCGTGAAGGTTAGCGAACACATTGTATGCGTTCAGCAGCTGCCAGCAATTACGATGAACGAACCGACCTCTCGAGCGCGTTGCTCGCGGTTCTGGCGCTGCATCTGCTTGAGCTGCAGCTTGTTCTCGCGCTCAAAGTCTCTCGGTGTGATGCCGCGCTTCTTGAGCTTCTCGCTGTGCGGGTCAAACGCGCACGTTAGCGGTAGACAAGCAACCAAATAGCTCAACAAGACGCGGGGTTCGTGGCAACTCTGCGCACCGGTAGCCCTCGTGCGGGTTCAGCAGTGCGGCGACGGCCTCCGACGAGTTGCCATCACGCCGCCGGACGCCTCGCGGGAAGCTCATTCGGGGCTGTGGGTTTCGTGCTTGCGTGGTGCTTGTTGGCAAATAGGGGCAGAATGCGAATTTAAATACTCGACTGGTCCATTATTAGTATTTTACGATACTAATAAGAGTTCACGCATCACTTCAACTTGGGCTCCAGTCACTTCAACTTGGGCATCACAACTCCAAGACGTAGTCCAGCAGCTCTGGAATGGCACCGCGGCTCTCGCGGATCTGAACGACTCGGATCGCTTCCGGGAAGTTGCGGTGCAGCAGCTGGGCGATGTCGACGATCTTGAGAAAGTCGGACGGCGTCCAGATCGTCCGCACCAAGCTGCTCCGACTCGGGTGGCTCCTGATCACGTGCACTGCAAGCTCAAAGTGGCCATTGAGCAGCGCACTCGGCACTGCGTGGAGGATGTCGCCACTGATTCGGTGATCGTAGAGCCATTTTACAACTGCGAGGCGACCAGACGAACCCGCACGGACCATCGCATCCACAGTGCAGCCCTCGTTCCGGTGTTCGTGCAGCCATTCCGCGACTGCGAGGTGGCCGTTCGCAGCTGCTCCGTCCATCGCACGCGTGCTGCAGCCCTCCGAGCGGTGCTCGTGCAGCCACTGAACGACTGCGAGGTGGCCATTTGCAGCTGCTTCGTCCATCGCATACTTCGTGCAGCCTTCGCGCGAGTGCACATGGAGCCACTGGACGACGTCCAGATGGCCGTTCGCAGCCGCACCGTTTATCGCACGCTTCGTGCAACCTTCCCGCCGATTCGCGAGCAAGAACTGAACGACAGCAAGGTGGCCATTCATGGCGGCGTAATCCACAGCGTCCACAGTGCACGACTCGATCCGCGTCTTGTGCATGAACTGGACGATCTCGAGATGGCCGTTCGCGGCCGCGCCGTTCATGACCCACAAGCCAAGCCCGTCCATCTTGCGCTTGTAGAGCCACATGACGACGTGCATGTGGCCGTTCATCGCAGCTGCGCGCATGGCGGACGCCGTGAACGCTTCCGTGCGGTTCGCGTCGAGCCACTCGACGGCGTGGAGATGTCCACCGGCTGCTGCGAACTCCATTGCTTTCTCAGAGCACGTGGACGGGTGGTGCGTGTGGAGCCACTTGAGAATGGGCAAGTGGCCGCCAGCCGCAGCTTCGTTCATCACCTTGAACTCGCGGTCTCGTTCACCACAGTTCGTGTACACCCACTGAAGCATCGTGAGGTCGCCTCGACGCGCAGGGATCGCGTACGCGCGGTAGAGGCCGTACAGTCCGACGCGCGTTAGGTCGCTGCTCGCGAGCACGAGCTTCACAGTCTCGTTGTAACCTCTCTCGAGCGCACAAAACGTAGCGTCTGCAGGAAACGTGGCGCAGTCTGCACCATTCGCGAGCAGCCACTTGACGATGGCTGTGTGACCGCCTCGGATCGCGCCGACGAGTGCGTCGCGACTAAAGCCCGCGCACTTCGGGTGTGCATGTAGCCAGCAGAGCGTGTCGAGGTGTCCAGCAGCCGCTGCTGTGTCCATCATGACTGGCAGCCACGGCGCACGTGCGTGGCGAGCTGCGAGCCACTGCAGCGTCGCGAGGTCGTCGATCCGCGCGGCTTCAACGAGTGCGTTGAGCGGTACGAGCTGTGTGCAGTGGGCGTGCAGCCACTCGACTGTCGCAGTATCGTGGTGGCGCACAGCAGCGATGAGCGCACGTGAGCACTCGCACGCCCACACGAGCGGGTCAACGTCGGGTCGCGGCAGATGCTGCGTGAGTCGGGTGACGAGCGTGCGGAGGTTGCGCTCACAGGCGCGCGCGAGGCCCCAGGTCCACGGCGGGTGCAAGAAGCTGCTGATCGCATCGACGGTATGCGGCAGTGCGCTGACGAGTGCGCGGGCTGTGGCGCTGGTCTCGTCACGGTCAGAGGCGCGGAGAGCTACGTGCACAGCGACGCTCAGGTGGTGCGGAGGCATTCTCCAGGTGCACTTTCTGAAGATGTTCACCTCCAAGCACCAAATCTGAAAATGAAGCCGCGACCAATCAGCGATCAAAACTCGCTGAGACGACAGTACAGAAAGCACGAGTTGGGCACCAAACCATGGTCACTACGCATCAAGTTTGGTTGGGATAGCTCCAATGGCATGAGTTTGAAGTAATTGGCGAGCCGATCCCGAGCCATTATTGGACATTGATCTGGAGGAGGCAACACGCAATTCGCAGAACAGATACAGTAGGCTATTCAGAGTTGTTCAGATCAAACTCAAATCCGAAGAGCATTACTGAGATTGACACATTATTAACAATAGAACGCGAGCGTGTCCTTTGGCACTCTCGAAACCAAGATCACCAACAACTCTCAAACATCGTCGGACTTGCACGCCCTGCCAGCGAACCGATCAACTCTCATCCTCCACAAGAGACAGCTCTGGCTCATGGACACATACCAATAGCACCCGCACGTGTCGGATCGATACAGCCAGCGGCGATTCGGGACTTGATGGACGAGGAGCTCGGTGTGTCGAGCCAGCTGCAGGGCGCGCTGCTGATCGCAAGTTTAACCTCTTCCCTCGTGCGCACGTATCGCCAGCAGCAACGCTCCGAGGCTTGAGCGCAGAGCAAGCCACGTGCAAGCTGATGGGACAGTACTGCGCCTACCTGCTGGACGACAGCGGGATCGGGTACTCTACATCACTCAACTACCTCAGCAGCATCAAACGGCAACTGGAGACGACTACTGGCACTAAACTCTTTGATAACGAGAGCAAGTGGTACGCCAAGTTGGGCAGAAATCTGCACAAGTCCAACGTGAAAAAGTCGCCTACGAGTGGGGTGGTCCTCAAAAGCCGGGCACCGATGATGGCTATGGACGACCTTGCGGCCATGGGAAAGATGCTGTTCGCCCGGAACACCGTGCGGTCTCTGAAGGACAGAAGCTTGCTCAACTTTCAGTGGTGCGATCGGCCGAAGCTCAGACGTCGGCGGTCTAGCATTCGACGATCTCTCTTGGATGCAGAGCTTTTTATTGGTGCAGTTCACCCGGATCAAGACAAGCGCTTCATACACGATCGCTGCTTTTGGCTCAGCGTTCCAATGGGAACTCGACCCCATTCGCTCGCTAACTTGCCAGCTCGCAGTCGACAAGTTCAACCTGTCTCCGTTCGTGTTTGACCAACTCGTCGGTGTTTCAAACGATGAGAAAGCCGTCGCTGGCTACATCAATCGTTTGCTGGCTTCGCTTGCGGGAGACGACAGCGACCAAGTCCTGACAAAAGACTTGCGTTCATACCCAACGCGCCGCGGCTCAGCAGTTAAAGCGTCCTCGAGTAGCGACATCAACCTCAGCGAAGTTGCTCACCGTGGTCGCTGGACAATTGACGGCTTTGCAACGGTGTTCGAGTGCCTCGCTGAGACATCAAGCTGGGACCAGAAGGTTGCTCGTTCACTCGGAGGTTGGACGGGCCCGAAGGTACCCGTCTGCCACCCCCACATGCCGACGACTGTTCCTGCTAACGTGCCACGTATGCTCTCTGGAAACTATCAAGAACGACTGCGGAAGCGCAGTTTTTTCACGCCCTGACCTCGTCGCTGATCCTCTACTTAGGCAGTACCTACCGAACGCATCCAATCAACCTGGTCCATGACGCCATGCGGACAGCAGTCTGCTCTGCTCTGCCCCCACTTCGCACCGAATGGAGCCATTGAAGCTTTGAAGCGTTGGAGCTCTGAGACTGCGCACACTTTCACCCTCAACAATTTGGGGTCCCTGCCAGTGTCTACAGCGTGCAAGCACATCGACGCGGGCAGTGGCGCGATCGTCCCGAGTCTCGACTTGTCGCTGCACGACATGCTACTCAACTAGTAGTCGGTGTTTAGCGCCGTCGCTGCTGATGTCGCCGTTGTCAAGCGCGAGCTTCAGGCCACGACGGAGGCATGTGCGCAGATGAGCAGGCTCCTGCAAGAACATGTGCAACAGTGTGAGCATTTTCAAACGCAAAGCAACACACACACCCAGTGTCAACATTGGATCCACTTCCGAGCTTCCAGTTCCCGAGTCGTCGCAAAACCACCGCACCTGGCCGTCCAACTTGATGTCGCTTGCTGGCGTCACGTTCGGAGCACTCATCTAACAGCATCTCATTGAGAACCTGGCCAGCGTTCCTTTCGACAAAAGCAATCGAGCCCAACGGGATGCCGGATCAGCCATGCTGATCGCCCAGAGCGTGGTGGGTTTGTCGTACCCAAGACCGGACAGTTCGATGGAGACCGAACCTGAAAAGCAGCAGTGGAGAACAGAAGCTAGCGAGCAAGCAATGCGTGTTCAGAAGAAAGTACTTCAGCGACTTGAGCCCACTACGTCAGACGTCGTACACATCGTACTCCCAATATGTTACATCATTTTTTAGAGGAAATGTATCGAATGTAAGAGGTAATTAATCTGGCGAAGAAACA
>JAASFJ010000785.1:0-15661 GCA_023333755.1 Globisporangium uncinulatum
GTCGTCGTCCAGAAAGGACAAGAAGAAGAAGAACGCCAAGGCCCCGACGATGGCGACCGAGACGGCCGATTCGACCCCCGAGTCACAGTCCGTGTCGGACGACAGTGCGTTCGAGGCGGTGGCAGCGCCGTTCGAGTTCTTTGCAGCGGAGATCAACTGGGACCTGTCGAATAAAGATAGCGGCGGAGTATTGCTCTTCGCTGTTTCTTTCATTGAGAATCAACCGCTCGCCTGTGTTTTTCGTGTGATGTGCATCACGGATGAAGTGGATGAGCGCATCAGTGCTCCTCCTTTGTCGACTCGTTTGATTAGAACCTGTTGGCAAATGATGAATTCGATAGTGATGAAACTTAGGGCTCGTACTGAAACACTTCGTCAAAGTCTCCTCAGTTCGCACTTCAGCGGGAATATTCGAGAGCGCAAAACTCGTTGTCACCTGCTCATTCGCTGATCGCTGCGTGCGCACTTCACACCCACGGCTCCAAGCAGCAGAAGCACCACCCGCCATGCAGAACCTCTACCCGCCGTCCGTGCACGAGCTGCAGCACGGGAAGCCACCAGCCGTGTTCCCTCTCGCCGTGAACAATGCGTGCGCCGAAATCAAAGACGCGTGCAAGGCACTGGGCGTTGACGAGAAGGCGCTCTCGCGCGTGCTCAGCACCGTCACGCCCGACGACCGCACGCTCATCGCGCACCGCTACAAGGAGCTCTACCTCGAGGAGCTCAAGTTTCTACTCAAAAGCGAGGTCTCGGGCGACTTTGGCTTCTTGCTGCAGCTGCTCGCGGTCTCGCTCGACGAAGCCGAGGCGTACGTGCTCCACGCCGCCGTCACTGGTCCACTCAACACCGGCCAGATCGTTTTCCCGGTGCGTAGTGTGTTCATGGCTTGTTTTGAGAAAGCGATCCTTTTGCTCCCGCTTGTACGATATGCGCTCATCTATGGCGTCTCCAGGTGCTGCTTGGTCGCACTAACGCAGAGCTCGCGATCCTCAAGAAGACGTACTTTGACATCTTCAACCAGGAGCTGTCGGCCATGGTGAACGCAGAGCTTGGCGGCGATTTGCGCAAAATCATCATCATTGCGCTTCAGGTGCGTGCGGTTGCTTGCTGGAGAGTGTCGTCTGTGGTCCTGACTCAGTGTTTGCGTCTGTCACACCGTCACCACAGACGCGAATGGCTCCGTTCGACCCGAGTGTGCACACGAACGAGAAAGCCGAGCACGACGCCGAGGCGCTGTACAAATCTGGCGAAGGCAAGTGGGGAACGGACGAAGAAGGATTCACCAAGATCGTGTTGTCCAGTCCGCCCGAGCACCTCGCTGCCATCGATGCGATTTACGGCAACAAGTACGCGAGCAGCATCAAGGACGCGGTTGAGAAGGAGTTTAGTGGCGACGCGAAGGACGCACTTACGTTCTATGGTGCGTGCATTGCGACGGACGCGGGGATTGCTGAGCGACTGGGCACTGACACCACGTGTGGGGGTACGCGTGGCCTTGTGATATTGTGATGGTGCCAGTGGACCTCGCGCTGGATCGCAACACTGCGATTGCGAATTTGCTCGAGAGCACGATGGCGGGCTTTGGCACGAACGAAAAGGCGCTGGCTGCGACTGTGATCCGGTACCACCCGTTTCTGGCAGCTGTGGCTCCCGTGTACGAGGAGCTGTACGGCAAGCCGCTCAAGGAGCGCATCGCGGAGGAGACAAGCGGCGACTTTGAGAAGCTGCTCGTGGCGCTACTCGACGCGCCGACGTCGGCGCCGTTTCGCCAGTGATGTGAGGATGTGCGTGTGCACATGACGAATGTGCAAGGGAGAAGTTATCATCTGCGAGTAAATGCATTTTGAACCGATTTGTTGTACTCGCGACTCGACTTGGTGAGGATGCCAGCGCGAACTCTCGCCTCGAACTGGAAGCTGGAAGGTGTCATTGAGAGTGAGGCCTCGCCACGAACACAATTTTGGACGTGGTTTGCTGGGCTTCCGAGTGGCACTCGCTTGTGTTCGACTGCGTGTTGCAACGTGGTCGCACTACTTGTGCTCACATCGACACAGAGGCGGCGAAGGACAGACAAAGGAACAGAACGCTTGGATGGCCGGTGGCAAGTGCCAGGTGACACGAGTTGCTGCCATAGAAACTGGCAGTCAACTTGGTGAAGCATACGATCGTTGCGAGCTGACCACCACAGCGTGCAAACGAGCGGCTGTTGCGTTGCCATCCTTGCTGGAGCCTCTGGGACTCTGCGAGCGCTACATTTGCATCCTGCAGCAATGACAGCCGTGCAAAGTGGGCCGCGGCTGGCGAATGGCCGCTGAAGTTAGTTAACCCACCTAAACCAACTTGTACTAGTACTTCCAAATCAGAAACCTAATATAGGATAACCTACGTATATTATGCTGGATTCCTGTCAGCATTTCACATTCGCAGCAGAGCATTCGATTTTCAAGTCAATAAAACCTTCCACCCTGAAGAGCACACATGTTCCGCATCTACGATGCGCGCGCGCTCGACGCATACAAACAGACCCATGCGACGGCGTCACCAGCCATCGACGACGCGTGCGACGCCATCCAAGTGGCCTGCAGGGGGCTCGGGACAGACGAAGCCGAGCTCATCCGGGTGCTCACGGCCGTGACGCCGTTCGAGCGCGAACTCATTGCGCTGCGCTACAAGGCACTGCACGGCCGCGAGCTCTCGCACCTGCTGCGCAGCGAGGCATCCGGCGACTTTGGATACTTGCTGCAGCTGCTCTCCGCGCCACTAGCGGAGGCGGAGGCGTTCGTGATGCACCAGGCGTGTCGTGGCGCCGGCACCACCGAGCGCTACATCTATCCGGTGCGTTGACGAGCTGCTGTGTGCGAGCTAGTGCACGCTTGTTTTGCTGACCCGGTCGAGAACGTGCGCGATTGTTCTCGTGCAACTTTCGTGGCAGGTGCTTCTTGGACGCACGAATGAGGAGATCCAGTTGCTCAAGAAGACGTATTTCGACAAGTACAACGAGGACCTCTCCGTCCGTATGAACTCTGAGCTCGGCGGCGACTATAAGAAGGTCATCCTTGCTGCGCTTCAGGTGCGCCTTTCGCTTTTATACGTCAAGACGCATGATGCCGCTAGCACGGAAGGCGAGGTCGTCGTCGTCGTCGGCCCCGGCCATCATCGATACAAGAGCGAGTCGGACCTCGTGAGCAGCTACAAGAAGAATTTACTCTTTGCTGGTGTCGTCGCTGCGGTCTGCTACTCCAGGCTGGGCAACTGGACTTTAACACATCGTACCACACGACGGAGCGCGCGAAGCAGGACGCCGAGGCACTGTATAAGGCCGGCCAGGGCAAGTGGGGCACGGACGAAGAGACATTCATCAAGATCCTGCTCACGAGCCCGCCGCACTACGTGGAGCTGCTCAATGACATGTACTGCCGCAAGTACGGCAACGCGATCGTGGTTGCGATCGAGAAAGAGTTTGGCGGCGACGCGAAGCGAGCGCTCCTCTTCTACGGTCCGTGACTGCCTCAGTAGCTGGAGACAATCCGGCTTTGCCCTGACGAGTATGTGCGTGCCTATTGTATCTCTCGACACAGTTCGTCTGTGCCTGGATCCGTTCCACCTGATCGCGGAGCACTTTGAGAGCACTATGAAGGGGCTCGGGACAGACGAGAAGGGTCTGAGCGCCGCGGTCGTGCGCTACCAGCCGTGGCTTCCAGAGATCGCCAAGAGCTACGAAGGGTTATACAGGCGGTCGCTGAAGGAGCGCATTGAAGGCGAGGTGAGCGGCGACTTTCGCAAGCTGCTACTCGCGCTGTTTGACGCACCGACGTAGGCCAGCTCGTAACGAGTGTAGGAGCAGCTTTCGCGTTGTTCCAAAAGCGAGCACCAGATGAAATCCAACTCCAGCGAGGTCTTCTGCTTGCAGTCAGTCGAACGATACATTTTTCACGCGCATGAAAAAGCATCTGAGTCGCCGGAGCAACTGAGTCCCGTCCGACTTCCGATCCGACATTGAAATGCGTACTGTACGAGAAAGAGGATGTGTGTGTTGAAGCTGCAGCTCAAAGGCAAAAGCCAAAAATGTGCACTCACCTGCAGGTGAGCGGCATGTCAAGGGCACGCGAACCACACGTCCGAAACGGACGCAAGTTGAGCAATAGTGGAGCTCGCCAAGTCACTTTCCAGTCATGTGAAGCACCATGTGACCAGGCTTGTCAGTGAGGTCAATAAAGGGTCAATAATGAACTGCCGAACAGTTTGCCAAACACTCTTGATTTCCGACACGCGTCCGCGCAGAGAGTGGGATATCAGTGCTTCTGTGGAGCCACTCAACTCCCGACTCCGAGTTGAGTGGCGGTGAACGAGTTGAGGTTTGAGTGGTGGAGAACGAGGGAGGTGCGGGCCACGGTCAACACGTGTTGGGTGGAGAGAGGACACAAGCGCGTGGGGGGGCGAGCGGTGCTTGATGCCAGTGCCACAAATGCAGCCCCGCAAGGAAGAGGTGGCGAGTTGGTGACCTTGCCTGGCACGAAGGTGTCACGCTTTTTCTCCACCGGAAAGTGGCGATTTCACCGAGACGCGCGGCAAGAGAGGAGAACGCGCGAGTAAAAGTCTACGTGGAAAGCGATGACGGCATCTTGCAGCGCGTAAACGTAGGGGTAGGGTTTGAAAATCGCAAAACCAACACTCGTCAACCCAAGCCCCGATGATTCCCCAAATGTTTGCGCCGATAAAGAGAGACAAGCGTAAATCACCACGACCTTGGTGATTTACAACTGCACATTTTGCCAGCAGACACTTTGGCTGCCATGCGGCAGGCAGCACTTTGGTAACACCAAAGTTTGGTTGTCCATACAGTGTGGCGCATGACGTGCATTAGCTCCACACAGCTCAAACACGGCATTCATGCATGATGAATGAAGTGCTGCTGTGCTCGACCAATCTGTATTATGGGCATGACCAAACAGCAAAAGGGCTGATTGCGTCCTGGATGATGGATGGAGCAAAAGGAACGCGCTTCAACCTCGAACTTGACTGGCTCGCAGCTAGAAGCTAAAACGCATAATCTCGGCATTTTGGTGGCGCGGCATACAATTTGCAAGTGCTGCATGCGTGCAAGTCCGCATTTTGCTCACGCAGGTGGGACAAGCATGCGAGACTTGAGCAGCGATGACAGACGTGGAGGCAAGAGGAAGGACCAAGAATCGGATGGCCCGCGGAGCTGTCAAGCCATGTGATTATGACAGTTAGTGCTTCGCTTATTTCCGAATTACGGTTATTTTTGCAAGTGAAGGGTGGACGTTCGTTTGATATTCGAGCGAGTATGGCATTTGCACGAAGTCGAGGGGTTGTCGCTGCCGCAAAACCCGTGCCGATCCCGAGTGTGGTGTGGGAAGACGAACGCACGCTTGAGAAATGCACCGCTATTCGGCGCGTGTGCTTTAGCGGCACTGTACATGCTAAAGGTTAGCAGTTAGTGTTTTCCCTTACTTTACTCTACTGTACTTGCTTCTGGCGCTCAAATCCACAACTCAAAACTCAAATTCAAAACTGCGGACGCACAATCACCCCAAAAGCAAGCGCCCTTTTTTCGCCGGGCGGATTACGCGAGTTGAAAACGCCATAAAAAGCTGGGACGCCGGATTGGTGTATCTGCGTGACTTGGTTTAAGTATGGGATAGGGGTAGGGCGCCGCAATTCGCGCCGCCACAACAGTTTGTGCTGCTGCCTCTTCACTTTCCTTCTTTCCTCTACCCGCTCACTGCGTGTTTTTTTGTGGGAATTCCAGAGAACGCCAGCAAACGAGCTCAATGGGCGAGCTTATGAACATGTTTGCGGACGACCGCATCAGCGAATGCAGCGCGTCCGGTGGCAGCGTCTGGAAGGACCAGCACCGCGCGTCATTTTTGACCACGAGCACGTGCTCCGGTATGAGCAGCGCAGACCGCTACTCTCACCGCTCTTCGATACCGTTGCTCGCGCACACTCACTCGCGCGGCAGCTCGTGCGACTCGGTGCTGCGCTCGAACGATACGATCTTTGAAGAGGATGAGCTCGACGCTGCGCGCTCGCAGAAGCAGCTGCATGCGACGCTCTTCTCGCTCTCGACTGTGCGCGTGCTTAAGCAGGCGCCGGTGCCCGAGTGGATGAGCCTCTTCGTGCCGCGCATTGTGCGGCTCCAGACCGGCACCGTGCCGTACATGGAGTACGCGCGCTCCGAGACAGGTGAAGTGCGCCAGCGCAAGCTGCTCAGCATCTGGACGCGCGTGGAGCGCCAGTCGAAGAACAAGCTGTTGATCGACTTTTTGCACCCGGAAGACGCGCCGTCCAAGTCGTCGTCGTCGATGGCCAGCAGCTCCAGCAGCGCCAAGTGGGTGCTCAAGTTTGAGACCAAGCAGGAGCGCGACGTGTGGGCCAGGCAGGTGCAGGACGCTATCGACCTGCTGGCGTGGATCAACAAGTTCACGCTCGGGAGCGTGCTGATGCAGTCGCCAGCGTCGATGATCGCCGAGTGTTTCAGCTGGATGGACCGTTCGAAGCCGTCGTTCGTGCTCAAGGCCGTCGACGTGTCGACCAAGAAGAGCAACGCTGCCGCTCGCAACGAGATCCGACTCCACCACCAGCTTACAAACTTCTCGACCCACCCGAACGTGGTGCACTTGCACGACTCGATGCGCCAGCGCGAGAAGGCGTTTCTAGTGCTCGAGCACTGCGCCGGCGGCGACCTATTTGAGTTCCTGAGCACGAACGGCGCAGTGGACGAAGCACCAGCGAAGCTCCTTTTCCGCAAGCTCGCAGAAGCGATCGCGTACGTGCACGAACAAGGCATCGTGCACCTGGACATCAAGCCTGAGAACCTGTACTTCAAGTCGTCGCCGTTGCAGGTGGAGACGATCAAGCTGGGCGACTTTGGCTCGGCCCAGCTCGTGGATGAGCTGTCGGCCAAGTCTTCAGTGAGCTGCACGATCGGCTACGCGGCTCCAGAGGTGCTGGAGGGCGTCGACGTGTCGTTCGCGGCCGACGTGTTTAGCGCCGGTGCGGTGCTGTACACGGTTCTGTGCGGCTACTCACCGTTCACGGCAGCCTCGGATGAAGAGATGCTGGAGAAGACGCTCATTGGTGACGTGTCGTTTGACGACTCGGAGTGGTGGCGCGTGAGCGCTTCTGCGAAGGACCTCGTGCGCCAGATGCTTTCTCCCGTGGCGGCTGAGCGGCCGAGTATGGAGGAAGTACTCGAGCACGCGTGGCTCCAGCAGTAGAGCTTTACGGGTCGCGTGCACTGGTCAGGATAGGACTCATAAGTTAAGCCTAATTTAATCGATTGATATCAACAGCAGCGGACACTTGACACCAGTCAAGCGCGTCCCGGGACAGGGAAGCCTTTGCAGTCGCACTGATGAACGACCACTCTGGCAAGTGACAAACGCTCAAAACAAACGAATAAAAAACGCTCAAACCAGCACAACTCATACGACATTGGCCCACGTAGAGATTGTTTTGAATCCCGACACCGCGCCTGGCCAAGCAGAGGACTTTGAGGCGGGGGTGGGGCTGGCCGCGCAGCGGCGTCCCCGCGTGGAGCGCGAGAGGGGCGGCCCCGCCTAAAAGTCCGCACGCGACCAGATAACAATCACAGTAAACTATCACAAGGCAGTTCACTGTCTGCTAAAAGAGATCCATACTGTACCTCTGGATAACAGACAGACTGTTTGGATGGGAGCAGCAAAATCACAAGGGTTCTCCATACGTCCAGCTTGGGGACGAGCTCGTCCTCGTCTCCTTGTTCGACCTCAGCAATCTGCGCTCGCTCACGCGCGTCCTTGGTGCACTGACCTGGCGAGGCGCTGGAGGTTGTTGCTGTACCAGCACTCTGCACCTGATACTGTATTGTACAATCTTGTAGACACGCGGGAGCCGGAGGCGTGTCCAAGCGCGCAGGAAGTGGCAGCTGCTAGCTCAGGACCATGCTGGCAGCCAGCACCACTGGATCACATCGCGTTTAGAAGTGCGACAGTCGAAACATGCGATAGTTCTAAAAGGAAGTAAATGCTTGAAAAAGTGTGTCAACAAATAGTCCAAATTCAATTGTTTGTGTCACATGCACACGAATCCTTTTTTGTTTTTTCTAAAGTAAGAACATTCTTGTGGCCCACACTGAATGCGCAAAATGCTTATCCTTCATTGCATGATATTCCAGCTCAGTAAGCGCTTCACGCACTTTCAATTTTGAGTGTTTCACCTTCTCCAATACCTTCGCATTGTAATATCCTTTTCTAAGCGAACTTGATACAGTAAGTCAGCTCGATGTGAGCCTGTGATACAATGACGAGGTGTTCAGAAGATCGCACTCTTTTCATTCCCCAAGTGACGTATTTGAGCTCACTTCTCAAGTCGCGCTTTGACTTTACAACCCCCACCAGCCAACCCACCCCACTCCAACCCTCACGATGGCCATGCGAAGAGACGGACTGCACGCAGCTCCTGCCAACAGGGGCTTCGAAATGTACGCCAATAGCAGCGGTGGCGCCACGCGACGCCCCATCTCGCGCCAGGACCTGCAGCACGCGCGCCGCATCGTCGTGAAGATGGGCACGAGCGTCGTGTCCACGAACGGCGAGCCAGCGCTCGGACGCATCGCGTCGATCGTCGAGCAGATCTGCATGCTCAAGCGGCAGGGCAAGGAAGTGCTGCTCGTGACGAGCGGCTCCGTCGGCATCGGCCGCAAGCGCTTGAACAAGCAGATCCTTCTCTCAGCGTCACTGCGGACGCACGTCCAGGGCAACCAGCAGATGCTCGCGCTTGAGAAAAAGACCGGCGCGATGGCAGCGGCCGGGCAGATCGGGCTCATGTCGCTCTACGAGACGCTCTTCTCGCTCTACGACGTCGCGTGCTCGCAAGTGCTCGTGACCGCGTCCGACTTTAAGACCGCGAAGAACCGCGCGAACATGCGCGACACGATGCTCAACCTCCTCGAGCTCGACGTGATCCCGATCGTGAACGAGAACGACGCGGTGAGTGCGGCGTCCGACGGCTCGGTCTTCAGCGACAACGACTCGCTCGCGTCGCTCGTCAGCGGCGAGATCAGCGCCGACCTGCTGCTGCTGCTCACGGACGTCGAGGGGCTGTACAACAAGCCCCCGAGTCAGCTGGGCGCCAAGATCATCCCAGTCTTCCGCACTGACAGTGTGAAATTTGAGATTGGCGACAAGTCGGCGGTCGGTCGAGGCGGCATGGGCTCCAAGATTGACGCGGCGCAAGGAGCGATCAACCGTGGAGTCAGGGCGGTCGTGATCGCCAGTGGCTTCAAGTACGGCATCATCATGTCGGTGATTACTGGCGGGAACCACGGCACGCTCTTCGTCGCGAACCCGGAGGTGCCGTCGTCCGAAGCGTCTGCGGAGGACATGGCGATCGCTGCGCGTGCTGGCTGCCGTCAGCTACAGAAGCTCAGCTCCGACGAACGCGCGAGCATCTTGCAGTGCATTGCCCGTGAGCTCGTGGCGCAGAGCGACGAGATCCTCAAGGCGAACCAAGCGGACTTGTACGCTGCAGAGGCCTCGTCGCTGGACGAGGGGCTGCTCGCGCGGCTGAAACTCACAAAGGCGAAGCTCGAGACGCTCGCCGACGGTATTGCGAGCATCGCGCGGCAGGACGAGCCGATAGGGAAGCTGCTCCGGCACACGGAGCTCGCGTCCGGCCTCGTGCTGCGCCAAGAGACTGCGCCGATCGGCGTGCTGCTCGTGATCTTTGAGAGCCGCCCCGAATCACTCCCGCAGATTGCTGCGCTGGCGCTGCGAAGCGGCAACGGACTGCTACTCAAGGGCGGCAAGGAGGCGGCGCACAGCAACGCCGTCTTGCACCGGATCATTGTGGACGCGGTGGCGGCGGAGACGGACGGTCGCGTGAGCCAGAGCGTCATCGGACTCGTGACGTCACGCGAAGAGATCGCGGATTTGTTAGGACTCGACGACGTCATCGACCTGTGTATCCCGCGTGGCTCGGGCGCTATGGTGAGCAGCATCAAGAAGAACACGCGCATCCCGGTGCTCGGGCACGCGGAGGGCGTGTGCCACATGTACCTCCACCGCGACGCGGCGCTGGCCACGGCGGTCGCGCTGGCAGTGGACGCCAAGACCGACTACCCGGCAGCGTGCAACGCGCTCGAGACGCTGCTGGTCGACGAGGCGCTGGTCGCGAGCGGGCAGGCGAAAGCCGTGCTCGCAGCGCTCGAGGAAGCGGGCGTGACGCTGCACATGGGACCGAACGCAAAAAAGCTGGGGCTCAGCACACCGCGGTCGCAGACGACCACGGCGTTGTCGACGGAGTACGGCACGAAGGAGCTGACAGTCGAGGTCGTGGGCGGCCTGGAAGCGGCCGTGGAGCACATCAACGCGCACAGCAGCGGCCACACCGAGTGCATCGTGACGGAGAACGCGGTGGCCGCTGCGCAGTTCCAGCAGGACGTCGACAGCGCGTGCGTGTTCCACAACGCGAGCACGCGGTTCGCCGACGGGTACCGCTTCGGGCTCGGCGCCGAGGTGGGCATCAGCACGGGCCGCATCCACGCGCGCGGGCCCGTCGGCGTCGAGGGGCTCCTCACGACCAAGTGGAAGCTCTGCTCCGAGCGTGGCCACACGGTCGCGCAATTCGCGAGCTCGCACGCGCAGCCGCTCGCGTACACGCACAAGCAGCTCGCGCTTATCGAGCGTGACGCCAAGGTGGCGCGTCCGCACAGCAGCCGCCTCTAGGGCGTCCTGTGCTGATTGGTTGATCGAGAGAGAGCGAGAGTAAAGCAAGACAACGCAAGTCCTTCCCAAGCCGCCGCTGGTGTGTTTCCATTAGTACTCGTGCTCGTTGTCCTGCAAAGTGTCGTGGTCGTCGTCTTGTGTGCGCTTCGCCCGCTTGCGGCGGTCCGTGTCGGCGATCACCGAGAGGTCCCGGGTCGCCTTGGCCCGCAGCGTGTCGATGTCGTCCGCGTCCTCTGCCCACTCGAGCACAAGGTGGCGGCCGTACAAGTGCGAGCTCGCGAGTGCCGAGAACGCGCTCTGCGCCTCCTGCTCAGTGAGGAACTCGACGAACGCGAAGCCGCGGTGCTTGCCGTCGAACTTCTTGGGCATGCGCACGCGTTTGAGCTGCCCAAAGGCGCCAAAGAGCTCGCGGATCTCGTTGCTCGTGGCTTCGAACGCCACGTTGCGCGCAATGATCTTGGTCTGGCGGCCGCTGTCCTTGTCGCCCTCACCGTCTGCTTTCCGCTTGGCCGCCGGCGCGAGCTTCTTCTGGGAGATCTTGAGGTTGAGCGCATGGCCGTCGAGCACCGTCGCTTGCAGCGCTGCGATCGCCGCGTCCGCGTGCTTGGCGTCATCAAACTCGACAAAGCCAAAACCCATGGAGAGGAGGCCGCGCTTCGGGTCCTTGCGCCGTGCGACCGTGACCTTCCGCACGCTGCCGACCTGCCGGAAGAGCTTCTCGAGCGCCGGCTCCTTCGTCGCGAAGCTCAGGTTCTTGACCCAGACCGTGTTGCGTGCGTCGGCGGCGTTCTCGTCGTCGTCCGGCAGGTCTGGAGCGCCGGCCACGGCCGCCTTCACGCCCTTCGTCGCGTCGGCTTTCGACGGCTGCGGTGCGAGTTTGTTGAAAACCTTCACGGGCGCCCATTCGAGGTACAACGGCACGTGCTGGTACTTCTTGTACGCGAGCGACCGGAAAGCCTTGCGCGCTTCCGACGGCTCGAAGAACTCGACGAGCGCGAGAGTCTTGGAGGGCGGCAGCAAGAACCGCCCGATCTCGCCGTGTTTGCGGAACATCTGGGCGAGCTCGTCCTCCTCTGTCGTGTGCGGCAGGTTCTTGATGAGGATCACAGTGGTGCTGCGCTCGACCTTGAGCGCCGCTGCCGGCTTGGGGCCGCCGGTCTTGACCAGCGCGCCTTCGATCGCGTCCAGGTCCACGCCTTCGTCCGCAAAGAAGTCCTTGTTCTCCTTCACGAGCATCGTCTCGCCGATCGCGAGCCGCACTGCCATGTTCCCGTTCTCCTTGTCGAGGATGTCGCCGCGCTTGACGCCCATCCGCTGGGCGAGCGAGCCGACGGTGGCGTCGCCACGGATGAACGACGCGTTCCAGCCCGTCTGCTTGCTCGCGCTGATCTGCCGCTCGAGCTCCTTCTTCTGCTTGTACGTCAGGTTCGGGTTCTGCAGCAGCTGCTCCGGGTCGACCTTCTCCGGCTTCATCTTGGCGAAGAACACGTGCAGCAGCCGCCCTTGGAACGCAAAGCCGTTCAGCGCACTCAGAGCCGCTTGCGCATCCACTGTGGTCTTGAAGAGGACGAAGCCGAAGCCCTTGCGACGCTTCGTCTCGTCCAGCGGCATGTGCACTTCCAGAAGCGGCCCGTAGGCGGAGAAGAGGTCTGTCAGGTCCTCCTCTTCGGCCGAGTACGGCAGGTTGCGCACAAACAGCCGCGCACTCGGCTTCTCTGGCTCGTCCGCAGCGTCTGCGACAGGTGCAGCGTCCTTGTCGCTCAGTGTCTTCTTCTTGCGGGTCTTGCTGCTACTGCCCTGTCTCTCCTCGCCCTCGTCCTTGTCGTCCTTGTCGTCGTCCGCTTCAATGTCCTCTGTGTACTCCTTCTCGCTGCCGCTGGCTTCCGACGGCGAGTCCTCGTCGACCGTCTTGCTCACCTTGGAGCGCAGGAAGTCGAGATCCGACATCGCTGTCGCAGCAGACTTGGTCGCCCCAGTGTCACCGTCGCCCTTCTCCGTGAGCTCCTGGTACTCGCCGTCGTCGTCATCCGAGTCGTCAGCGCGGAGCAGTGCCGCTGCTTCCGCTTTTGCCTGCGCTTCGGGCCCCTGGACGTCGTCATTCGCCCAGAACCGCGTCTTCGAGCGCGCCTGCATGGTCTCTAGGAACTGCTGAAACTCGGGCGAGCTCTCGTCCATCGGCTTCTGCTGCTTCGTGCTCGTCTTCTGGCGCTTGGCGTCCGGCTCGTCCGCTGCGTTCATTTGCTGTGTCTTTGCGTCGGTTGTTCCCTGGAAGCGTGAGCTCCCGACCGAGTACTTGCTCCACGGCCGCGCCATCTCCTCCGACTCGCGCTGCTCCAGCCACACACACATCCATACAAACCAACGGTTCCGGTGTGAGCTTTCTCGCTCTCTCGCACACACATACACACAAACGCACACACCATCCACAGCAACATTACGCGTATGATGCTCGCACCTGAATGGCGAAGCGCACGTTGATGCGGCACGTGTCGAGGAACGACTGGTGGAAGAACGTGCACGCCGCCTGCGCCTGCTCCGACGTCTTGTAACCCACGAAGCCAAAGCGGCGGGACGCGCGACCGTCTTTGGTGCGCACCACGGCCGCGTCTGTGACTTCACCCTGGGACGCGAAGTGCTCGCGCAGGCGCTTCGAGTCCACATACACCGGTAGGTTCTGCACGAAGAGGCGCGAGGAGCTCGCGGGTTCGGTGGCGGGCGCCATGCTTGCTCTGTTGGCCATGATGTGGGTGCTACTGCTGCGCTGGTACGCTCTGGCTGCAGCTGCTCTGCTGTGCGTGGTGCTTGCTCGCAGCAAGTTGTTGCTGGTGTCACAATCGCGTTCACTGGCCAAGAGCAATTTTCGGTATTTAGGGAGTGTATCAACATTAAATTTATATAATAGTATTTTTACACTACTTTACGTCGTCCCTCAGGGTTCAGTCCTGAGAGCCCTGAGCCCTGAGAGCCCTGAGAGCCCTGATAGTCCAGAGCCTGAGAGCCCTGAGATTGCCAGAAATTTCAGCTTGACATGATTTGGACCCATTCCCTCATCTCGACGCAGCTAGAAGCGACGAGGTGTCGAAAGAGGGCAACAGCTCTCTCTCGAGTGCATCTTCACCAAGCAGCTTCAGGAAGGTGCTGTTCAAGGACGAGAACGAGTTGGGTACAGTACTGTGGCTGAACGATTCTGGCTTGATGGGGGGGCGACGTGCACGAGCTCTCTCGTACGCCAACATCCTCGATCTCAAGCACTTGCTCGGAAACGAGGAGAAACTCCATGTGAGCAGAACACGGTCACAGCGAACGCTGCCCATAAGACGGACTGATACTTTCATTCTGTAGTTAAACAGGAGAGCTGCTTGGGGTCTGCAACCAGCGCCTCGTACTGGTATGGCTCAGGGCATCAGGGCATTACAACATCTCAGCGTGAGTTGTTATCCATACATCACATAAGAAAACCCACGCCTAGGACGACCCTCCTCACTGATGCCAACGAACAGAGTAAGTACGAGACCCCGACTCGCGAGTGAAGTGCGCTGGCGAACACTCCTTCCACTGTCCTTGAACTTGAACGACGCCACACGCTCCAGCTTACCCGCCTCGTCCCACGTCAGCATACGGGTTGCAGGCTGTTCGAATCGTGGACTGGAGCTCCTGGAAGTCGCGAAAGTTGTCGGGTGTGAGGACGCCGTGGCGCACGAAGAAGTCGAGCAGCACGAATTGTGTGTCCAAATCCTGGACGAATCCTGGGTCGGACATGCTAGAAATCCTGGATCTAATCCTGAACACACGTGGTTGTGCTGTTGTTGCTTTACCCTCCAAACACTTTGGAGAGTGGATCAGGCACAACAGGCCACAGACACGTCGCAGCCACAAGACAGGCGAGCGAGAGACCGTGGAGACAAAACAACGGCAGGAGGCGAGCCAAGAAGATGTGTGCAGAGATGGTGTCCCGAATCATGGACAAAACCTGGATCAAACATGTTTGAATCCTGAATCTAATCATGAATGGTCTTGATTATGCTGTTGTGCAATGCCAGGTCAGTCGAGCACATTTGTGAGCTCTGCAGGCACGCGAGAGACCGCGTACACAACACAGCGACAGGACAGGCATGCGAGAGACGCAGACGCAACCCAGCGAGAGGTGATGAATATGACGTGTGTAGAGATCGTGTTCCAAATCCTGGACAGCTCCTGGATTAATCCTGTACGAATCCTGGATGTGTGCACCCTTTTGTATGGCAGATCACTGCCGAATAGTCTGAGTTAGTGTGCTTGCCGACAGGCCAAACCAGCCGACGGTGAGAGGTGCTCTAGAGGCTGAGGCGTGTGCTGATGGCAGCACGCGCGATGTGTCAAGATTTATGAGGCTCTGTTGCGACCAGTCGTGTCTGACGCGATGTCATGTGCTGCTGTATGTATGTATCAGATGAGCAAAGCTAAAGTAGATGCGACAGACACGTCGAGTGAGCCGGGAGCCGCAAACTCTGGCGACGGAAGTGCTGCAGCTGCTGGCGCAGGTCTGCCAAGCGAGCCACCTGTGATGAAGTGGCACGCGTTCTCAGGGAGTCAAGGGGAGAGAGCCACGGGTTGGGCTCTTCCTCTAGGCTTGGTTGGTCAGTACCTCACAAAGCGTTCCCTTTTGGTCCTTCGGAGCTGAAGGGTCGATGGACAGCGTAGCTGGCCGTCTACCAACACTCTTTTCGGGCACACACGGGACGTCCTCGCTCGGATCGACCTTGCACTCGCACACACACGTAGATATGCACGCAGCCAAGATCTCAGGGGCTAGCACACTCGTCCATGCTAGAGAGCCCCTTCCTCTAACAGGCACTGGGTCGACGGCCTGGCTGTTACGCCTGGCTGGACCTCTTGATCAACGCCTGGCAACTCGTGCACAGGCGGATCTCAGTCGGCAGTATGAAGGA
>JAASFJ010000786.1:0-15661 GCA_023333755.1 Globisporangium uncinulatum
GATCTTCAAATCGGAGAGTGTATACATTTCGCCAAGAACCAGCATCTGAAATGGAGTCCGGATGACCTCCGGATTCTGCGGAGCAGTCTGTCGGTCTCTCCAGAACCCCGATGGCTCGATCTCGCAAGATCACTACAAAGGTAAGGTGTGCTTGTTAAGCACACTCCATGAGTATCCAGTAGAATACCTTTCGTTTCTAACATTCCACCACGACCATGGTCGATATGCAGGTCCGTCGTGAGCGTGCGCAACAAAGCTCGACTCCTCGGTCTCCTGACAGCCGCGGAGTCGCCAGCCAGTGAGCGGCTGGTGCGTGAGCCCGAACGTGAGCTCGCGGCAGCTCAACCAGTCGAGCGGCAACCTTGCAACGGCTGGTTCCCACTCAAAGGGACAAGAGACACTGCATCAGCCAGTGAGACCTCGTCGGCGCAAGTCGAAATCCGTGACAGGATGGTTCCCGCTCCAACTTCCTCTTTGCGGCGACACCGGCTCGCATCCGCTCTTGAGCAGAAGGGTGCACGACAAGGTGGTGTTCGAAAATCAAAAAGGTGTTCAAAACAGGACAAACACCACCAGTCGCGGCTCAAGGGTGGTGAGTATGGAGGCGTGCGCTCAATGAGGCAGCTGATAGAGGACAGAGCGCTCATGGGAACCGCCCCGAGCGGCGCAGACTGTCGAACACTGTCTGCAGCGAGTGCACGCGCGTGTAGGCTTCCAACGCAGCTCGGAAGCCGTCGCCGTAGACTGGCGTCTGGTCCGTCTCGATCTGCTGCACGAGGACTGCACGGAGCCGCGCTCGGAAGGTCGCGCGCATCTTTGGGCTGCTGTCGTCCGCCACCACCTGCTTGTACTTGAGGAAGAGGTAGCTGAGGAGCTGGCACACGCCCTCTTCAACCTGAAGAAGACCAGCAATACCAGCATGAGGGTGAGTGTGGGTGAGACCGTTCCTCCAGTCGTGGCAATGAAAGAACCACAGTAGACCCACAACACACTCTCTTCGCTTGCTGGACGTACCATGGTTGGGAGGTGGTCGGGGAAGTTGTCGCTCAGTTTAATGTACGCGTGCGTCGCTTCGTGCGCAATCACCTGCGCCGTGAGGTCGTACGGGAGGCCGTGGAGGATCAGAATGCCCGTCACGGAGCGGTTCTGTGGTGCACCCAGTGAGCAGTGGCTTAGTTAGTCCTCGTCCCGACTCGGTGGTGTGATTTTTCATCACAGTCCATACAAGCAAGCAAGCGAGCGCACCTTGTCCACAGACACGACTTCAGGGACTGTGGTGCAGCCACGGCGCACCATGTGCCTCACTTGCGTCACCTGCACAGTCGGCAGCCACAAGAGTAAAAACCACAGTCAGTGGACGACCAGCTCCTGACGTGTGGTGCTTCCAAGAGATCACTCGCTCCCACACACACAACACTACGCACCTCGGAGAGACACAGGCCGCGCGTGACATACCCGCGCACTGGTGCGTTCGTGCTGTGGTCGTGGATCGTGCGGTTCAGCGATTCGCAGTGGTGGCTCAGAATCTGCGACTCGACGAGATAGACAGGCAGCTGGCGCCAGCAACGAGAGCAGGAGAGCAGTGAGGAGACACGTTCGCACTCGTCAGCCTCTCACACTCGCAGAGTCGGCTGTTTGTACTTTTGGCAGCTGCATGCCGATCGACGCCATGAACTCCCACACGTCAGCGACCACGTTGTTCGCCTAGTGGAGTGGAAGTTGTGGAGCAGCTTCCGTCAGCCAATGAATGACACTACGATCCCACGCAGGCGACAACGCACCTCCAGTGTGTCGAGCACTGCGGTCTTGTCGCAGTCCCGACACACTTTCCGGCCGTCCGAGAGCACGACGAAGCGCTTGGTTGACGCCAGCGGCTGCGACGTTCACCGTCCGACGCACGCACAAACCCCTCTTAGTCAGCGAAACAAACCTGTCGGGCAAACACCACAACAGTAGCGTTCAGAGTGGCTCACCTCAATGCGCTGGCAGCCGCAGCACCGGTCGCGGTTCTCGTGCGACGGACAGAAGCGCATGTTCCAGAACGGAACCTCCTGAGAAAGCGCCATTCACCAACCAGCCACACAGCCGTCAGCTAACGACAGAGAGAGAGACTGTCGTCTGTCTGACGCAGAGCGTACCCGGTACGCAATCGTCTTGCCGTCGGGCTTATACGGGATGAAGTCGTCGCACACCTCGCAGCTGCGTCGTCATCCACCACAGCCTTGTCAATCCTCCACGTTCACTAAAGTCAGGGGACGACAACACAACGGCCACCACGTACCGTGGGTTGTACAGCAGCTTGAAGCACTCAGTATGGTACGGCTCGCCGTCCTTGAGCTGGAACCGGGCTTTCCCGAACGGCTTGTGGCAGCCCGCGCACAGGAAGCACTGAGTGTGGTACGTCAAGTCCGACGCCGTGACGCGAGGACCAGCGCTGCTTGACACACACATACAATAGAAGATCGCGTCAGCTCAGCAGCCAGAGAGAGCTCAGCGAGACTCTGTCAGTTGCTGCGCGTCGACGCACCCGATCGTCTGGCGGCACTTGGCACAGATCACCACTGGCTCCTGTGGCAGACACGCGCTATGGTACGCGTCGCCGTCTTTGATCATGAACTGGTGCGTTGGGAAGGGCTTGTGGCACGCCTTGCACACGAAGCAGTCCGGATGGTACAGCTGTCCAGACACTGTCAGGCGCGGTCCAGTGCTTCTGAGAGTGCGACAGCAGTCGGTACGGTTAGATAATAGCGTTGGGAGCCCACCACGTGCGACACCGCTAGAGGAGCGTGCGAGCGACGTACCCGATTGTCTGGAAGCACCGGGCGCAGAGCACAACGGGCCCTTGTGGCAGACAAGCACTGTGATACGGCTCGCCGTCCTTGATCGAGAACTGGTGCGTGGGGAACGGCTTGTGGCACACCGTACACACGAAACAGCCAGGATGGTACAGCTGACCAGACACTGTCAAGCGAGGGCCGCTCCTTTAAGCGCACACACGGCGACATAGCCCCACGGTTGTGAGCACACAGCAAACCCACGTGTACATGTGGAGCATCCGGTCCAAACAACGCACCCAATGGTCTTGAAACACTGCGCACATAGCACTTCGGGCGCCGTGGGGAGGCACGCGCTATGGTACGGATCGCCGTCTTTCATGGAGAACTTGGGCGTCGGGAACGGCTTCGCACACGCAGTGCACACGAAGCAGTCGGGATGGAAGACCTGTCCGGCCACCCGCAGTCGCGATCCGTGCCTGTGTTGTTGTTGAAAAAAGCAAGTGCAGAGAGTGTGAGCAGTCCAGCGGTAGACGGACACGCCGTATGAGAGCGAGTGCACGCACTTGATCTCCAGGCGACACTTGGCACAGCGGACGACGCGCACGGCGTGGCACACTTGGCAGCTCGCGAGTGCGTCGTCCTCGTTGAGAAACGTGCACGCAGCGCAGCTCCAGACTCCCATTTCTAGCTGCTGGGATTATGGAATGCTTGGGCGTGTGAGAAGGTGGGCGCTGCTCTCAGGTCTTCTGCTTGCTTGAGAAGGTGAAGAATTGCTAGTGCTGCTGCTGAGAGCTCGTCCTCGCTTGACCTTCTTGACCTCTTCTTCGGTGATGGTGGCGAGATGATTTTTTTTGTCAAGTGGCGATTCTGTGATTTTTCAGCACGTCTCGCAAGTCAAGTGAATATTCGAATTGATAATGGCTGACATCGCTAAGTAGAGGGACATAATTATTCAGCACCCACGAAACCGTATGAGCAGAGTTCGTAAATCAAGGATTGCAACAAGGTGTGATGTCCAAACAGCAAAGTCCAAATCTATTCAATTTACAGGTAAATAAAATCAGGAGCAAATAAATAAATAAAAATGCAATCTACCACATTTATCAACTGTTTGAGCAGTTGATAAATGTTTGAGATGGTCACAACAAAAGTACATACCGGTTTCGCAAAGTGCAAAAAGTGAAAATAACATGTATATGACGCCAAAATCGTAATTATTCATTCCTTTCGTACAGTCCGCATATCTATATTTTCGAATACATTCCAACAGAATTTGTGACCGAATTATCCGAACCGCAAATCATATCCTCGCAATCTCTGATTGGCCAGAAATAATTCCTACAATGATTTCATTGGATGTAATCAGACATATTCAAGGGCGATGTATTATGATATGTCCGAATGGTTAGCATATTCATCCGCATCCAAAAAGCCGCCACATCCGCCCTCACACGATGGTGCGCGCATGTGTCTGCGCGTCGTCAGCCTCCCCTTCTCACGATTTACGCTATGTGTGTCTGATCACCGTACTGCTCTTGCTCCAGAGCTCCTCGGACGCTGCGAAACCCACGAGCAACGGCGGCGCAGGCGACGCGCAGGACCTCACAGTATTTGTACGCGACTCTTTTGTGCGAACGCGGTGCTCGTTGCGATCGTTCTCCTCTCACACTCGTGTACTGTGTACTGCCACATGGCATCTGCGGTGGTCGTTTGGGGAGCGCAGGTGCAAAGTCTGCTGGAGCAAATGGTGCGTGGTGCACAAGTGTAGCAGCGCTTGAGGTGACGACGCCAGTGGGCGTGACGACACACGCGACGACTGACGAACGCGCGTGGAATGGGTGGCGATCGCCAGCAAACCCGCTTTGCACAGATGTCGGACGCGATCATTGGAAGAAATATCCTCTTTCTCCGTCCTCACTGGCGCTTTATGCATGTTTCAGTGCACATGTGTGTGTGACTGTCGTGTGTATGCATTATTCGCTCAAGTATGCACCTGGAGCTCCTTGACTGCATCTGCTGCTGCTGTTGTTCGTATGCTCTCTTTCCCGACTGCACTTGACGAGATGGGATCGCGCATTGACGAGCTGGAAAAGTCCATCGCCGACCTCATGGAACAGGTACAAGTCTCCTGCTGGTTGGTTCAACACAGGTTACAGCCCACAAGTTGCTGATGATATACAAATCCCATTCACAGACCAACGAAGACGGCGGCGACAAGAGCGCGGACCCGTCCGCTGGACCCCACGGTGCACCAAAGGACAAGGGCGAGTCCGTGTAACCAGCCTCCACTTCTACAAGCCACCATCCGCCATCCATCCACCATACCGTCGACTCGCCATCTCGACCACACAGAGAAAGCAAGGCGCGTCTACATACATTCTCAGGTAAAAAAAGGTGAAGAGCTCTCGCTCACCCGCTCGCTGCCGACGGTCAACTTAGTCCTTCTTGTCCTTGAACTCAGCGTCGTGGACGTCGCCGTCCTTCGACTCGTCGCCGCCAGCAGCGCCCTGCTGGGTCTTGTACACCGCCTCACCAATCTTGAGCGCGAGCTTCTGCACGTTCTCAAGCGCGCTCTTGATCGCGTCCGCGTCTTCGCCTTCCGCCGTTTGCCGCAGCGTCTCGAGCCCCGCCTTCACCTGCTCGACCGTCTCCTTGTCAAGCTTCTCTTCGTGCTCCTTCAGCGTCTTCTCCGTCGTGTACGAGACCGAGTCCGCCTCGTTCTTCGCTTCAATCAGCTCCTTGCGCTTCTGGTCCGCCTCGGCGTTCATCTCAGCTTCCTGCACCATGCGCTCAATCTCCGAGTCCGAGAGCCCGCCGCTCGACTGGATCACAATGTTCTGCTCCTTGCCCGTCGCCTTGTCGCGCGCAGCGACGTTCACAATGCCGTTCGCGTCAATGTCAAAGCTCACTTCAATCTGCGGGACGCCACGCGGCGCTGGCGGAATGCCGACGAGGTCAAAGTTGCCGAGCAGCTTGTTGTCAGCGGCCATCTCCCGCTCGCCTTGGAGCACCTTGATGCCGACTTGCGTCTGCGAGTCCGCGGCGGTCGAAAACACCTGCGACTTCTTCGTTGGGATCGTCGTGTTGCGCGTAATGAGCTTCGTAAACACACCACCGAGCGTCTCGATACCAAGCGACAGCGGCGTCACGTCGAGCAGCAAAATGTCCTTCACGTCGCCCCGCAACACACCGCCTTGGATCGCTGCGCCCATGGCGACAACTTCGTCCGGGTTCACGCCTTTCGACGGCTTCTTGCCGAAAAACTCTTCGACCGACGTCTGGACCTTGGGCATGCGCGACATGCCGCCGACAAGGATGACTTCGTTAATGTCCTTCTTGTCGAGGCCCGCGTCCTTCACGCACTTCTTGCACGGCGTCATCGTACGCTCAATCAAGTGGTTGACGAGCTTCTCGAACGTCGACCGCGTAATCTTCATGTTCAAGTGCTTCGGGCCGCTCGCGTCCGCCGTGATGAACGGCAGGCTAATGTCGGTCTGCGCGAGTCCATCGAGCTCACGCTTCGCCTTCTCGGCGGCTTCACGGAGCCGCTGCATCGCGAGGTTGTCGCCAGAGAGGTCAATGCCCGACTCCTTCTTGAACTCGCCCACGAGGTACCGCAAGAGCTCTTCGTCAAAGTCTTCGCCACCGAGCAGCGTGTCGCCATTCGTCGACTTGACTTCAAACACACCGCCCGAGATCTCGAGGATCGACACATCGAATGTGCCACCACCCAAGTCAAAGACAGCAATCACTTTGCCGTCCGCCTTGTCCATGCCGTACGCGAGCGCTGCGGCGGTCGGCTCGTTGATGATACGCAGCACGTCGAGGCCAGCAATTTTCCCTGCGTCCTTTGTCGCTTGGCGCTGCGAGTCGTTAAAGTACGCGGGCACAGTCACGACAGCTTGCGTCACCGACTTGCCGAGGAACCCGTCCGCCGTCTCCTTCATCTTCGTGAGCACCATTGAGCCAATCTGCGACGGCGAGTACTTCTTGCCCTTCGCTTCAACCCACGCGTCTTTGCCGTTCGGCCCTGCAACAATCTTGTACGACACGACTTTCGCCACTTCCTGCGTCTCCTTGTCCATAAACTTGCGGCCAATCAAACGCTTCACGGCGTAGAACGTGTTCTCGGGGTTCGTGACCGCCTGGCGCTTCGCTGGCATGCCGACAAGACGCTCGTCGTTTTCGAGGATCGCAACCACTGATGGCGTCGTGCGCGCGCCTTCCGAGTTCTCAATCACACGCGGCGCTTTGCCTTCCATCACAGCCACGCACGAGTTCGTCGTGCCGAGGTCAATGCCGATCACCTCGGAGCCAGCGGCGGCCGAGAACATGCGCTTCGTGCTGGCGGCAGCGGCAGCGGCCGGAACTGAGCGCGCAACGGAGACCGTGCGCAGCATTTTCGAGCGAGAGACGAACGAGAGCGGTGGTGTGCGTGTGGTGGTGGAGCTTCGGCTTCGGCTTGCGCGCGACACCAACTGTCTGGAAATGTGAGCTTTTCAACGAGTGAAGGCAACAGATAACGGGGGAAGATAATCCGTGTGATTGATGTGAAGAACGAGCATGCGACTCGGGCGTACTGAAAGCGAGAAGAAGAGTCGAACTGCGGAACGAGACGACGTGGAGCACTGTTTTCGAGCGCGCTCGAAATCTTTGGTTCTGGAATGTTGGTGGCATACTGAGTGCAAGTGAAGTCGCGGCGACCCACCACGAGCCAGTCATTTTGTAGGGTAAGACGCGCAAGCAGAAAAAGAGCGGAGCACGCTCATTTGCGCAAAAAACAAGAAAACGTTTTCAACTTCGGTGGGGGTTATAAAGTCTTCTCTCCAGTATGCTCAATATATATTAGGGTATCTTCGACACAAGGCAGTGCTATGACTCCCAGCTTTCCAAAGTTCTAGACGTTTCCTCGCACTTAACCGCACACCTAAAGAGCCAACGACAAGGGACCACCAGCATCAGCACCAGCACGAACTCGAAATGGCGCGCAAGGAAGGCGTGACGCTGCGCGCGCGTGTGCGCCGCACCACGCCGCTCATGGACATCGCGATCGCCGTCGTGCTCGGCGGTGCCTCGGGCGTCTACATCTTCAACGACTCGATGCGCCGGTGGCAGCAGTCGGAAGTCGAGTTCGCCTCCGCCCAAAGCAGCACCAGTAGTGGCACCAGCGACGCCGGCAGCAGCAGCGCGTCCACTCCCGCAACTCCAGCCGCTGCGACCGCAACGCCGCAGCAGTGAGCTTCGACTAGCACTTTGCAGCATCCCATCTACACACAACACACACAATATCCCTCCATCTGCAGTCAATAGAATGCGATTCCGACAGGTCATGAGCGTCTCGCAACCACATGAACAAGCAGATACAAGTACTACTGCGTGTGTGCATCTCAGCAGCAGTCTCGCGACTGCTGGTCAGTGTATTGTGTGTATGATGGTGCGTGCACCCTCGTGTCTACAGTTCTTCGTGCTCGGCTGCGTCTACCTCCTCCTCTTCCTTGTCAGCGCTCTTCGTCTCCTCTTTCGTCTCCTCTTTCGTCTCCTCCTTCTCCTCCTTCTTCTCCTCTGTTGTGCTGCTGTTCGCATCCGTCTTCTTGTCGTCCGCTTCCGTCTTCGCTGGCGCCGGCTTGGGCTTTTTCGACAGCGTCGCTACGAGCTTCTTCACGCCCTGAACCTGCTTCAACACGTCTGCTGACGTCACCACTGGCGGCTCAAACGCACTCACCGCCTTTTGCTTCGCTTGCGCACTCGTGAGCCACAACTCCAGCTCTGCGACCTTTTCCAGCACGTCCCGACGCTCGTCGTCCGTCACTTGCGGCTTCGCAGTCGCCCACTCGGTCATGAGCTCCCGCGTACTGAACGCGTACTCTTCCGCTGCGTTCACTGCGTCTGGGAACGCTTTGCGCTCAGCGACACGGAAGAGAATCGCGCTCAAGTCCGTGTCCAGCGCAGCGACCTTCTTGTTGTACTGCGCCGCGTCCACCTTCTCGCCGTCGTCGTACAGCCACTCTTCTGTCTCTTCCAGCCGGCTCGCAAGCGCTTCTCGCTGGGCTTCCGTCGCGACTTGGGCAATCGCGTCCGCTTTCGACGCGAGCGTGTCGCGGGCGTTGTACACGTACGTCTCGAGCCGGTTCTTGGCTTCAAGGTTCGCTTTGCGCGCGTTGTCGGCCTTCTCGAGCTCGCGCAGAATGCGCACCGACTCCTTCTTTGCAGCGACCGACATGGGCAGGACACTCAGCCCCACATCGTGCGCTTCGTGGCCCAGCACGACAGTGAGTGCAGCACGGTGCGTCTTCTTCCGGAGCTCCTTGACAAACTCCTTCTTCTCTTCCTCCTCCTTCTCCTCTGTCTCTGCTTTCGCCTCCGTCTCGGCTGTCGCGTCCGCGTCCTTGGCGTCACCACTCTCCTTGTCCTTCTTGTCCGCGGCTGCAGTCTTCTTCGTCTTGGTGTCCTTCTTGGGCTTCTTCACTTCCACGTCGACCTCGTACTCTTCTTCAAGCGTCGCTTCGGCCTTGGCAATCTTCGCAATGCCGTTGCTGTCGAGCTCGAACGAGAGCGTCACCTTGGGCTCACCGAGCGCTTTCTCCGCCATGCGCTCAGCAAACGCCTTGATTCCTGTCACGTTGTACTTGGCAATGTGCGCATTCACACCCGCTGGTAGTGCAGACGGCTTGTCGTACCGGAACGTGCACGCAACGTCCTCGGAGTGCAGAAACGACACGGCTTTGCGCAGTCCAAGTCGACTCGCTTCCGTAAAGAGCCCAGCGCGCTTGACCCAGTGCGTCGGCTTGGCCGCCACCGCGTCGACCTCATTTTCCGTCTCATTTTCACCTGATTTTGCGTTGTCATTGTCGTTGTCGTGGTGCTCGAGGTCGACAAGCCGGACGCCGACTGGGAACGCCGCAATGTCCGTCATCCCGACCTGCCGCACGCGGAACGAGTTGCTCAAGTTCGCCGCTCGGAACGCAGCACCAAGTGCCATGGCTTCGTCGCCATTCAAGTGCACGCCGAGGTCTTTCCCGCCAAAGAACGCGCGGAGCTGGGCTTGGACTTTCGGCATCCGGACGCCACCGCCAAGGATCTCCACATCGTCAATGTCGCTGGCCGTGAGCCCCGCTTGCGCCAACGCCCGCTCGACTGGCGCGAGCGTACGCGCAAACAAGTCCGCGTTGATCTCTTCAAACTTGCGGCGTGTCATGGTTGTAAAGAAGTCGACGTCTTTGTGGAGACTCTGCATCACGACCGGGATCTCGTCGTTCGCACTTAGCACAATCTTTGTCTTTGAAGCTTGCGCACGGAGCTTGGCGAGCGGCCGCGGGAGCTGCCGAACGTCTTCGCCAGTGCCGAGCTTGGCATTAAACTCATTCGCCAAGTACTCAGCGAGCTGCAAGTCAAACTTCGCGCCGCCGAGGCTCTCGTCCCACGCATTCGCGAGCACGTGGAAGCCCGAGACGGTCTTGTTCTTCTTGAACCCGTCGGGCACGACTTCGCTCGTAAACTCCGCAACGGAAACCTGGAGCGACGTCGAGCCGAGGTTGTAAAAGAGCACACGACGCGGCTCCGTGAACGTCGAGTGGACTGCGAGCTGGAGCGCCGCTGCCGTGTTCTCATTAATGAGCGAGAGCACGCGGACGCCCGAGATCTCGGCCGCGTCGAGCATCGCTTGGCGCTGAGCCTGCGAAAAGAACGTTGGGACGGTGACGACCCAGTCTTTCACAGGCGCTTCCGCGAACGCGTCGGTAATCTGCCGCGCGTGCGAAAAGACCATCGCGACGAGCTCTTCGGCGTGAAAGCGCGTGTCGGCGTCGTGCTGGAGCGCAATCGAGCCACGCGTCGCGTTCTGCAGCAGCGTGTAGGGAAAGTACTCGTGCTCGAGGAGCGACACGACCTCCGGGTGGTCCAACGTCGCGCCCAAGAAGCGCCGGATCTGCGCGTACGCAGTCTGCGGCCGACGCACCGCGACAGTCGCGGCGTCAGCGCCGTAGAGCCGCTCGTCGCCGTCGAATGCGACGAGCGTCTCGGTCTTGCGCTTGCTGTGCACGTTTGTGACAATCTCAAACGGCGTCCCGGGCTTCACGAGCGCGATTTTGAAAAACTCGCCGCCAAAGTCCACGCCCGCGACGATCGCGTGCACGACGGAGGCGCAGAGTGCGAGCGCGCCGACGCTGAGCAGCAGCAGCCGGGCCATCTTTGCAGCCGAGAGCATGGCTAAAGAGTCTCGACAGAGGTGCGTGCGTGTGTGCGTGCGTGGAAGGGAGACGAGTAGGCGACGAGAGCCGCTTGTGCGTTCGAGGCGCTTTTTGCGAGTGAGCGAGCGAGCGGCGCGGAGGAGGCGTGCGCGACAAGCGCGTTGGCGTGTGCGAGCCACGTGGCTGCGTTTTAGGACGAGAGTGAAAAAAATAGGGGAGGATAGGTGTGGTAGTGAAGAAATGACGGGAGATCCGAACCACACGGAGCTCCACACAGTGATGTGGTGCAAGGGGAAACGAAGTTGAAGCCCACAGTTCACTCCGTCGAGTTGCAGAGCTTTGCTGTGAATTGCCGCGGTGGATGCTCTGGCAATGTCTCTACTTCGACCTCTTCTTGAGCCGCGTTCCTTGTCTGTTGTAGCAGACGCAGGACGGAGAGAACTCAATGAGTGTGTGCGTCAGAACTCGGTCCAACTCCGAGGACAACGTTGTCGATCATGTCGAGGTCGATCAATTTCACCAGCGAAGCCGCCTGCTTGCTCCGGTCCACACTACCGTCACCATGGCGGATTCAATGTCGTCACGCAGGTCGTGCTAACGTGACGACGCACAGGTCTCGGTCAGTCGGTCTGTATCCGTCAGCTCTGTTGATGATTCGATGGAGAAAGAGTCTGAAGCAGGAACAGGAGCAATCTCGAATGGGATCGCTCGGATTCGCAGGTGCTAGAGGTGCACAAATGCGACTGACCCCGCTTTGGTGTGTAGCTTTGGCGGCAGCACCGAGTTGCTTGAGAGCAGTCCAGAGTCCAGGGCTATAGATGTCGATTCACCAACGCGAACTGTGCCAGACGAAGAGCCACATCTTTTCACAATAATACATTCTATGCATCACATCTACCTGAGCTCTAATAGATAGAATCATTAAATAATTATTTTTGCGCTCACACTCGACCCAAACACATTCCGAAAAGCGCCACAACTTCGAGCACAATGGGCGATGTGGCGCAGATTCTCGGGCTCGCGGCGCCCGGCGCGTCGGCCGCCGCAACCGCTACTGCCAGTGAGCTAGAGAAGCTCAAGCCGGCATCCGCCGCAGCCTCCATGTCCGCACACAAAGGCGCAAAGCAGAAGAAGCCGTCGGGCATGCGGCGCGAAGTGCTCGAGCTGCTCGAGAGCACGCACCGTGCGAGCCACGCGCTGCTCCCGGGGCTCAACACGCTTAGTTTGCAGCAGAAATGGCGCCAGCGGCGATCGATCCCCGCCGTGAAATGGTGCGCTCGTCGCGTCTTCGTGAGGTTATCCCGTCTAATGTGTTTCGAGTTCTCATTCGCTTGCTATGGGGGCTGGGAATGTCGGTCCACCGCAGGCAACGCAAGCCATTCCGCAACCCGGCGCGTGCAGGACTCGCAGGCGAGTCAGATACCGCGGGTCTTACGCTCAGCCACTGGATGAAGGCGCACGTGGAGCCGACCGACTACGTGTTTGCGCGCTTCAACGTCGCAAGCGACGTCACGCAGTACTCGGACGAAGAGTACGAGCGCGCACTCGCACCACACAACGATCCGAGTGCTGTGTGGACGCGCGCAGAGACCGACGCGTTGCTGGCGCTGTGTGCCCGCTACGACCTGCGGTGCGTCTGTGTATGGGCTTCTATTTGAGGCAATGGACGCTGTAGTACTGAGAGCGACTTCACGTGGACTTGAGAGCAGGTGGGTGGTCATCGCTGATAGGTACAACGCCGCGACCACGACGCTGCGGTCAGTGGAGGACATCAAGTACCGGTACTACGAGGTGACGCGGCTACTCGGTGAGTACCGCGACCGCGTCGCTGGCCAACTGGAACAGGATGCACGGGACGCAGCAGCCGTGAAGCAAGAGGCTCCGGGTGAAAGCGACGCGATGCCGATAGCCGACGCGACACCCGAACGCACCAGCGTCTCTGAGGTCGCTCCCACTCCAGGGGCTGAGCCAGCAAAGCCTGTCACCACGCTGTTGACGCCTGCGAGCGACCGGTTCTACGTGTTCAACGTCGCGTACGAGAAGCAGCGCAAGCAGCAGCTCGAGCTCGCGTTCGCGCGGTCGCTTGACGATGAGAATGAGATCAAGCGACTGACAGACGAGCTCCGGACTGTCGAGCAGCAGCTGAAGAAAGCGGCCGTGAAAGTCGACACGAAGAAGAAGAAAGAGCTCGCGGACGTACCGTTCGCGATCGCCCGCGAGCTGCCGACTGGTGTGCTGCTGCGCAGTTCGCTCCTTGCGCTCCCGCAGCACAAGTACGCGCTGAGCAGCAAGCTCGTGAAGAAGATGGAGCTGATGCTCGACGAACTCGGCGTGCCCGTGCGTCCGATGCCGACGAAAGACACGTGCGAGCTGTACGACACGCTCCGGAAAGACGTCGTGGGGCTCTTGAGTCTCCGTAAACACCTCGCTGCGAAGCAGACGGAAGCGCAGCTGCTCAAAGACCGGTTCAAGAGCCTCACGGGCTCAGACTTTCAGCCTGTGAGCACGCCTGTGCGGCGAACCGGTACGACTGAGAACGAGTCGAATGAACGTGTTGAAGACCGTGAAAGGAACTCATGTGTGTGTTGTGTGGAGGTGCAGATCATTGGGGTGGGGACGTGCTGGCAGCGACTGGAGCGGCTGCATCAGCGAGTGGGAACCCAGGAGGAAGCGCCACTGCGACACCAGACAGTCAAGGTACGTTAACTGAGAAGCGGTGTGGTGTATGCTGGCTACAGGACTCAGGACTCATAGCATTGGGTTCTGGACACGCTCTTGTGGCTTGGATGGGTGATGGTGGTGGGGCCAGGGAAAGCGCTGAAACACTCGGAGAAGGCGTTCCGTGTGGCCAACAAGCGACGGGGCGCTGGGAGTTCCACCCCTGGGGTCCCTGCGAAGCGGAACAAGAAGGTGCTGTGAGCCAACTGAGCTGCTATTGGAGGAAGAAGCGATGGCGAGGTCGACACCGAGGCGTCAATCGATCGATCGACGAATGAAATGGACTTGGGAGACCCACAAGCAACACGTTTGGCTCGCATTCTGTAGAGTGCGTCTTTGCTTCCTAGTACTGTATGTAACACAGTGGGCTTTGCTGGTGTCGTGGAGTGACTTGAGCAGCGGCCTTGACTGACGGGCTGTAAGAGACACGATGTTAGACACAGCGCATCTTCAGCTCATTGTCGGTAGTGGTGAGGGGGAGCGAGCAAGCGCTTCTTTTTCATCTCGTTTTTTTCTCTTTTTTGTGGAGCTCTTTGCTTCTTATCCCTCTTGCACTCTTTTGCTCTTTTTTCCGTGTGATCTTTTTCCACCAAACTGCAAGCTGCGTTTTCGCCCCAAGGAACGAAAAAGCGCGTTCCCATCACACGGCCAGCGTCTCGACAGCACGGTTCCCTCGTGTGTGCTGACTTGACTGGCTGGGGGCGGCACGACGGCGCGGACTCGGCATCCAGATACTGGAGACGAGAGGCTGGTCGCCCCTTCCCACACACACGAACGTGTGCGTCCAGAGAGCTGCTGGCGCTAGTAGTACGGGTGGTACCCCCGACCACCGCGTCCTCCGCCTCGACCGCCTCGGAAGCCACCGCGCATGGGCCCTCGGCCACGGCCGCGCCCTCTCCCGCCACGGCCACCGCGGCCGCCACCACGCGTGTAGTTGTAGCCGCGCACGTTCTGGCGCTTCGGCGTGACCTTGAGCTGACGGCCACGGAAGACTGTGTCGTCAAGCAACAGAGCGCTCTCGACTGCGTCACGGGACGCAAACTCAATGTACGCGTAGCCCTTTGGCTGGCCCGTGAACTTGTCGCAGAGGATCGTCACGCGGTTGATCGTCCCGCACGACTGGAAGAGCGCTTGGAGCTCTTCCGGCGTGCTGCCGTAATCCACTTGTCCAATGTAGATCGAGTTGTCGTCCATTGCCGCCGCCGCTGCTGCTGCTGCCGCTGCGCTGTTTGCCGATTGCGCGTCGCTGAGCGCACTCGCTGAGCTCTTGCCCATCTGCGTCTCTACTTCGCTCTGCATCTCGCTCAGCTTTGCCGCCTCCTCCTCCATCTCACGCACACGGCGCTTCATGTCCTCGATCTCCGCGTCTACTGACTCTACCGAGTCCGCGTCCGCACCGCCGGACGTGCCGGCGTCTGCGGCGCCGCTGTCTCCGCTCTGCTCCATCTGCGCGGCTTCGGCTTCGAGCTGTTCGAGATCCACGCCGGCGTCCGCCATCCTAGATGTTGGTCGTGGAAGCGGTGGTTTGAGGGGGCTTTTCGGGCGACTGGGCGACTGTGCGTCTGTTTTTGGGTGGTGACTGCTTTTGCAGCTTGCAGAATCTGCACTATCTTTCGTTATTGCAAGCTGGCCTTCATGCATTGAGTTGAGTTTAGAATACTGAATTGGCTCTAAAGAGTCGAATCTGCCATGGAGTACGTCAGCAAAACGCGAAAACGTCAGCAAAATGATCATTTCTCAAGATCTCCCAGACTTGAGCTCATGACACCGTCGTCGCCGCTGCTCGTGAACCAATTCCCGTGGTGGAACCGCGCGCTCGTGCTGCGTCTGATCTGCTTCTTGCATGCGGACGACGTACGCAGACTGTGCGAAAGCCACCGTGCGATTCTCGCTAGCGTCCACCCAGTGCTCCAGCGACACCAGCGCCAAGTCGCGCGCCTCGCTCTCGCACTCTGGACCAACCGCGTGTTGCGAGTGGAC
>JAASFJ010000787.1:0-15649 GCA_023333755.1 Globisporangium uncinulatum
AAGTACGACTCGGTCAACGAGTGCCTCGACCTGCTCGACATGCACGCGATCGCAGACCAGATCATCCGAGGGAGCTCCGTGGAGCAGATGAAGCGGCTGACGATCGGTGTGGAGTTGGCGGCGCAGCCGAGTGTGTTGTTCCTGGACGAGCCCACGAGCGGCCTGGACGCGCGGTCGGCCAAGATGATCATGGACGGCGTGCGCAAGGTGGCGGACACGGGTCGCACTGTCGTGTGCACGATCCACCAGCCGTCGTCTGAGGTCTTCTACTTGTTCGACCGTCTGCTGCTGCTCAAACGTGGTGGTGAGACCGTGTTCTTCGGCGACCTGGGCAAGAACTGCCGCAACCTCGTGGACTACTTCGAGGGCATCCCGGGGGTGTCGCCACTCCCCAGGAACTACAACCCGGCGACGTGGATGCTCGAGTGCATCGGCGCAGGCGTCGGCAACACCACGTCAGTGAGCGAGACAGACTTTGTCGAAATGTTCAAGTCGAGTGAACAGAGTCGTCTGCTGAACGAAACTATCGCTCAGCCGGGCGTCGGCGCTGTATCAACGGACCTCCCAGAGCTGATCTTCACGCAGAAACGCGCAGCGTCGTCGTCGACGCAGATGACCTTCGTGGTGAAGCGCTTCTTCGACATGTACTGGCGCACAGCGTCGTACAACCTGACGCGGTTGGTGATGGCGCTCGTGATGGCGCTACTCTTTGGCGTCGTCTTTGTCGGCGCCGAGTACGACTCATACCAGGGCGTGAACTCGGGCATCGGTATGGTCGCGGTCGTCTTGGTCTTCAACGGCCTCGTGTCGTTCGACAGTGTGATCCCCATCACGAGCAACGAGCGCGCCACGTTCTACCGCGAGCGCGCGTCACAGACGTACAACGCAGTCTGGTACTTTGTCGCGTCAACGCTTGCGGAGATCCCGTACGTGATGGCGAGCGGCCTGATCTTCACTGCCGTGTTCTTCCCCATGGTCGGCTTCACCGGCGTCGCGACTGCACTGCTCTTCTGGCTCAACACGACGCTCTTGATTCTCTACCACGCGTACTTGGGCCAGCTGCTCGCGTACGCGTTCGCGAGCGAAGAACTCGCGACCATTGTCGGCGTGCTCGTGACGTCCATCTACTTCCTCTTCATGGGCTTCTCGCCGCCAACGAGTCTCATCCCGTCCGGGCTCAAGTGGCTCTACTACGTCACGCCCCACACGTACTCGCTCTCGATCGCAGCGGCGCTCGTGTTCGCCGACTGCCCGAGTAACACGACGTTCGACCGCGCGTTGAACGCGTTCGTGAACGTCGGGTCGGAGCTCGGGTGCCAACCACTGAAGGACACGCCAGTCACGATGAGCGAAGTGACTGTGAAGGAGTTCACAGAGCAAGTGTTTGGGATGAAGCACGACGAGATCGCGCAGAACTTTGCAGTCGTGGTCGGCTTCACGGTACTCTTCCGCGTGCTCGCGCTGCTGGCGCTTCGGTTCGTAAACCACCAGAAGAAGTGAAGTGGTCGGCCCTCAGGTTGACCGCGAAGGATCGCCAAGGTTGATCCAGATTGTCATGTTCATACTAAAATGACTCAATTTACCGAACAAATACCGGTATTAAGATAATTGTAGCCATCCATTCTTCCAGTTCCACGATATCAAAATAAATGTAGCCATCACGAAACGATCCCCACAAACGCACATCAATGGTGGCACTCAATACGCTGGAGCTCGTCACACGCGCGACAGTAAATGTGCGGGGTCTTAGTGCCCGTGATGCGCTTCGTGTATGGCACGCACTGGGCAGCTACGTATCGGTACAGCTGGCAACGCGACGGTGTGTGCGCATCGCGGGCTTCGGCGTCTTCGCGCTCGGCCCTGCACAGGAGCCCGTCTTCCTGCACAGCGCCGACTTCTTGCGGGCGAACCGTGTACGGGAACGCCGCAGCGCAGCGATCGGAGACGCGAGCGCGCCAATCGCAGCTGTGAACATGAGTGCAGTCGCGCAGCAGCACCTCCCGGGGTGCAGCAAGGAGCTCGTGGCGTCGGTCGTGGCGTCGGTGCTTGCGCTCACTGGCAGCCTCGCCAAGCAAGGACACACGTTGCGTCTTAGCTGGCTCCCGATGGGTGAGTGGCAGTGCGACGGCGATATCGTCTCGCTTACGTTCCTAGCGGAGTTCCAGCTGCAGCTGAAGCTCCTCGGACGCACCGCAGGAGCCGCGAAAGTGGGACAGGAAGTACGTACAACGCCATCACCAGAAACTCCAGGCACTTGTAACGACAGTAAGGAAAGGAGCTTGTCCGCACGAGTAGTTGAACCGGCAGCTCGAGTGCTGTCGTCGGCGGCGTTGCGAGCGCACACGAAGACTGTCGCGGCTGCTCCTACTGCTACGGCTCGCACTCGCTCGACTGCCCGCGTGTCGACAGATCAAGGCAGTCGTGCGCTCGCAGGCACGCAGTCGTCGCTGCAGAGAAGCTCGTCGGTACGAGCGTCGAGCCAGCAACAGAGTGCACCACTCGCAACGAACGCCTCAGCGCACAGGACGGCAGCACGCAGTGGATCATCGAGACCGAGCGACCGAAAGTCACCGAGTGTGGGCGTGGCAAGCAGCGACGCGTTGAAGCGCTTCAGTCGCGCAGCTTCCGGAGACCGGAGTGTCCGCTCGGCACCGCCGTCATCTACTCGCGTGGCATCGATGAAGAAGACGGTGACGGCGCCGCCCAGCCAGGCGTGGGCGGAGCTCAGGTGCGAAGCATGACAGCTCATGTCCTTCATTGCACGCGATCCATTCGAGGAACTCTGACTCGCTCGCTCGCTCTGTCATGTGCACTCCCACCCAGCCGCCCACAAGACGCCGACGTGGTTGCCCGCGTGAAGGACAAACTGATCGACCGCTGCGGCGACAACGGACTCAACGTACTGCAGCACGTGCTGCTGGCAATGGACGCTTCCGGCGACGGCGTGTTGTCGCCGAACGAACTCAAGTTCGGGCTTCGTGACCTCGGAGTGGAGCTCAGCGCGTCCGAGCTGTCGGTGCTGGTGGAGGCATTGGACCGCAACCGCGACGGCAGCGTCGACTTGCGCGAGCTTCTCCGTGCGCTGCGAGGCGAGGAGCTTACTGGCTCCCGCCTCGCCCTTGTTCGCCAAGCGTTTGCGCTGATGGACACGACCGGCAGCGGCGTCGTCTCGGTCGACGACATGCGCGACAACTACGACGTGAGTCTCGCCCCCGCAGTGCGAGCGAGGAAGAAGAGCAAACAGCAGGTGCTCTCTGAGTTCCTCCGGTACTGGCAGGAGGCCAGCGACGGTAGCGCCATCCGCTTCGACGCATTCCTCGAGTACTATGAGGTGCGTGCGGGCATGAGTTGAACGCTGCTAACAGAACGTCCCTTTCCTCCCTTCCTTCCTCGTTGGCTGACGGGTGCGTGTGTGGGACCTCGCGACGGTGCAGAATGTGAGTGCGTGCATTCCAGACGACAGCGACTTTGAACTGCTCATGCGGCAGTCGTGGCACGTCATGCTTCCTGAAGCACATCAAGCGACCGAGTGGGCGGACGGCAGCCGCCGGCCGAGCTCGAGAGCTTCGGTAAGCGACGAGACCGGGAGCAACTCGCGCTTGCCAGAGAAGACGGACGCGAACGTCACCCGCCAACGCGACAGAGAAGACGGAGACACCGCAGCGTCAGTGAATGAGACGCTGCAGCAGCTCACAAGCGACTGGCAATACCTGCAGCGCCTGCTCTTCGCGACAGCAAACGCTCCGTCGAGCACCAACCGACGCGTCCCGACAGTCGACGATCTCTCTCGGAAGCTCGGAGCAAACCGGGTCTGGGGAGACGGAAACGAGTTCCTGCAAGTGAGAGCGTTCGCGCGGGCGCTGACAGCGCTAGACAGACAGCTCGTGGGACGGGACGCGTTGCTTCTCGCTCAACGTGTCGCCTTGAGCACAGCGAGCGCCCGAGGCGCCGACGCCGCGTCGATTGGACTGGTCGAGCTCCATCGGTGGTTATCGCGCCAACCACCAAGCGAAGTATCGGACCGGACAACCGACAGCGACAGGAGGCGATTCGACGGTGTCTTTCAGCCCGGCGACGTTGTGTCACGCGTCCGCCATCGGCTGTTGCAGCGGATCGCAGCGAGCCAAGCGCTTCGAGGTGTCGCTCCAGACATGTGTGACACTGCGCGCGTCGGGCTCAACGGGCTCCAACGCTGTCTCTCGCTGCTCGACACGAGCGGCGACAAGCGCTTGAGCAAGGACGAGCTCCAGGTCGGCTTGCGCAAGTTCGGCGTTGACGTCACGTTCCACGAGCTCGACTACCTCTTCACGCACTTTGACGCGGACCGGAGCGGCTGCATCAGCGTCGACGAATTCCTCGTTGGGATGCGGGGCGACGTGAGTGCTCGACGAGCAGCGCTCGTGGCCACAGCGTTCGATCGCCTGGACAAGGACCGCGACGGCGTCGTGACGTTACAAGAGCTGGCGGCAGCGTACGACACGTCCAAGCACCCGGACGTCGTGAGTGGCCGCGTGAGCGCGGAGCACGCGCTCCGGGCGTTCGCAGCGCAGTGGGAGAGCGCGAACACACGCGACGGCGTCGTGACGCGATGCGAGTTCGACGCGTACTACGCGAACTTGAGCGCGTCGATCGACTCGGACGACTACTTTGAGCTCATGATGCGGAATGCGTGGCACCTTCCTGGCGGCGACGGTATGTGCGCCAACTCTGCGAACCGGCGAGTGCCCGTGACCAACGATGACGGGAGTCAGCGTGTCGAAGTGGCCGAGAGCGACCGGGAATCAGGTTCTAGACGACAGGAGCAGCGCTTGTCGACTGCTCGCACGAAGACGGACCGAGTCGTTCCTGGACGAGCTGTCCCCGGTCAGCGACGCGTCCTCGAGACACGGACGCCCTCGTCCTCTGCAAGCGTCCTTCCTGGAACAGCGCGCGCCAGCGTGTCCTCGAGGCGTCGAGACGCTGCGAGTGCGTCAATGGACGCCAGCAGCAGCCAGAAGAGTCTCGACCAGCAGCGCGAGGCAGAGCGCAACTCTCGACACCGCGCTGCAGAGCTGATCCAGAGACGCTTTCGCGGCTTCCAAGCGCGTCAGTTTGTCGCGTGTGTGAAGCGAAAGCTCATGGCCGAGCGACAGCGCGTGCAACAAGAGGCAACTGTGCACGCGAGCGGCCGGAAGCGAGTGCTCCGCGCGGCCTTGAGAACGTACCACGGATTCTAGTAGTCGCTGGTCGTCAGAGCAAGTAGAGTAGGGCAACGTCCTCTATGACTGCTGCTGTTGTCCGTTGTCGTGGACTCGGAAGCCCACACACGCACCCCCTGTGTGTCTAGCGCTGCTTGGATCGCTCTAACCGCTGTAGCGACCGATGAGGTGCGCAGGTGGAAGCTCGTCCAGGATCGACGGGTTCGCGGCCACGTACTCGCGGATCGTGGTCGCGCGGTCGCCGAGGAACGTCGTGTCGGCAAAGTCGCTGGCCACTTCCTGCGCCAGTCATTCATCCAGTCATCCAGAGGAGAGGAGAGCAACCAGAGCGTCAGCGTCTTGACGACATAAGCAGCTGCGACGCCACATGTCACCTCGCTGACCTCTCCGAGCTTCTGGACAGCGAGGAGGCAGTGGCGAAGGTATACCTGCATGAGTAGAGAGAGAGAGAGAGGAGGAGGAAGCGACTGGCGTCAGCGAGCCGAGCGAGCAGCTGACGACGATGCGCGTGCAGTCCGTACCCGGCACGGGAGGATCCCGCTCTCTTTGCCCCAGCCCCAGATGCTCTCGACGCCGTGTGCGCGGTAGTTGCGTTCAAAGGCGTCGTCTCCTCTGCTCTTCCAGTCGCCTCTCGTCAGATGGGAGAAGAAGGAGTCTAACCGGACGAACTCTCACTCTGACTCCCTCTCTCGATAGCACGCACCTGGCCTGAATGTACTCGTCGTCGGTCCAGCGCGTGCACATGAGAGCCTGTCACCCAGACCCATGCGTGCAGGCGTCAGAACCACACCCCCACACGATCTCTCTCTCATGCTTATCCTACTACTACACACACACACCTCGCCTTCTCCCGGGCGGCCGGCAAGCTCTTCAAACGGCACTGAGATGATGCGGAACTCGTCTTCGCGCGCGTGAAAGTCCGGGAGCAGCGCTTGTGGGACGTCGAAGACGCTGGCGAGGAACGTGCTGCCAACTGCAGGCTCTGTGGAGAGGCTCGCGATCTCCTGCGACCGCGGTCGAGAGCGTCGTGAGCGCCGCGTTCACCCCTCCCCTTACTAGGCGTGCAGTGCGAGGATACAAAGCGCACTTTCGAGGCCAAGCGTGCGATGCCGCGCTCGAAGAAGACGGACGCCGGGTGCGCGAACACGCGGCGATAACCGTGGATACGCACGAGGCGGAAGTTATGCACGTGTGGGCCAAAAGTCGAGCGCGCCGACACCTCTACGAGTAGCAGTAGAATGCGAGTATGAGAGCAGTTGCACTAGCAGCACCGAGAGGGGCGCGGCGAGCACACCAGAGAGGAGCGAGCCGAAGCCTGCGAGCGTCACGAGTCCATTCTGGCTCATGGTGGACAAGAGGATGCCGTTACGAAACCGGACCGGTAGTACCGGTACGACCGAGCCGAACAGCTCCAAAGAGAAACGCATTGTATTTCTTCACTATACGACACTGAAGCATGAGCAGCGCCAATGACGTCGCCGCTGACGGCGCCACCGCCACTCCCGCACTCTTCGTCGTGCTCTCGAACCAGAGCTCGAAGCAGAACTTGGGCACGTTCCTGCGCACTGCGACGGCGTTCGGAGCCACTCAGGTGGTCGTGGGTATGTGCTGCTGCGCTTCTCAATTGATTGCAACCAGTGCTGGTAGCAAAAAGATGGCCAATAACTCACTCTTTGACATCGCCACCACCACCACTCTGCGTGGCAGTCGGGACGACGCGCTTCGGGACGCACGGCGCCCACCGCGCGCACAAGTTCGTGGACATTGCGCACTTTTACAAGTTCGACGACGCGCGCACGTACCTCCACAGCAAGGGCTGCGCGATCCTCGGTCTTTGCACCCCGACCACCGAGTCCCCAGCGTCCACTCGTGCGTGTGCTCGTGTGCTTTGTCCGTAGTTCTCCATCGTGTATGTACTGTATATGTGTAGGCTACTCACAAGCGCATGCATTCGCACGATAATCACAGCTGCGCACGAGACGCCGTTTACGCGCTCGACCGCGTTCGTGGTCGACAACGAAGTCCCGGGGCTGTCGCGTGAGCAGCGCGCGATCTGCGACGGCTTCGTGCACGTGCCCTGCCACGGCCCACGCGCGACGATTGCGGTCCTCGACACGACTGTCGTGCTCGCGATTGCGCTGCACCAGTTCACGCAGTGGGCCGCGTTCCCGCCACGTGCGACTGAAGCGACGCGGACGCAGGGCAAGTTCGTACTGGACGCGCTGCCGCCGCCAACGCGTGACGCGCACAAAGCCGCAGAGCGGGCGCGTCAGCGGGCGGCGGCGGACATTGAAGCCGACCTCCCGAACGCATTCGGCCGGATCTTTGACTGATACGAACCATAACGAACGCATGTTGGAAAGTGATACGTGAACGAGTGAAAACGTTGCAATGTTAAGTTAATTAGAAAAAGAGGAGGAAAGAGATGCGATGACGAACGAACGGATGGGCGACGCCGTCTCGGAACAAACACACTGGCGGTTGGTCGTTCGCTGTCCCTCGGGTGAGTGGGTGGGTGGATGGGTCCTCGTACCGGTACGTGGGTGGGTTGTGGTAATCGTCTGCGCCTCTCAGCCTCGCCCGCCATCCTACATGGTGGTACCAAAGCCCAAGAGGTGCGCATCGAACGCGCGCTGCGAGTGCTGCTTCTGTCGCCGCTCCTGGAGCGTCGCTTCGCACAAGCGGCACGTCTTGACCTTCGTGAGCTTGTGCTCTGGCGAGCGCGTGAACGGGAGCGCCGCTGCTGCTTGCGTGCGCTTGAGACACTGCGTGCAAAAGACGAGCCCGCAGTGGTAGCAGTTGCACTGGTGGCGCGACAGCTTAAGTCCGAGCGCGCGTTTCACAAAGTTCGCAACGACTTTCGACGCACTTAACAGCGGCGCAGTACAGAGCATGCACTTGCTGCGCTGCGACGGCGGTAAGTACGGCGGCGCGGTGTGGAGACTGCGCACCATGAAGCGCTTCACGCGCTTCGACGCGACTTCGTAGCACATGAGCCCGTCGTGGTTGAGCGCTGTGAGCGAGCCACGGAACGCAACGAGCACGCCTGCGACGACGCCAAAGTCCCGACGCGCTGCAATGTGCAGCAGGGACGCACCGTCGACCTCGGTGTCCGGGTCGGAGCCGTACTCGAGCAGTTTGATGAGGAGCGTCGGGTTGTCGATCTTGAGCGTGAGCATGAGCACTGCGACAGGCGTGAGGCCGCGCTTGTTGCGCACACTGACGTCTGCGCCGGCCGTGAGCAAGCTGGAGAGCATCTGCAGGCCCTGTGGACGGCGCCACGCGCCGGCGGCAAAGTGCAGCGCCGTGTTGCCGTTGTTGTCTTGAACGTTGACAATGTCGTCCGCAAAGCCGTTCTCGAGCACTGCGTCGAGCACTTGGCAGTCGCCTTTGCGCACTGCAATGTGGAGCGGCCCTTGGCCGTGCACTGGCTCGCGCAGTCCGAGCAGCACCGACGAAATGCTCGAGCCTGTGCTCGTGATCGACGACGTCGACGTGTCTGAGCTCTCGGCAGCAAAGAGCACGGAGTCGCGTACATTGTAGCCGCGGCGGTTGAGGATGCCGACAATGTTCTTCTGGAAGACCTCGTCCGCGTGCGCCCGGGTTGAGAACGCGCGCAGGAGCGCGGGCGGCGTCGCCAGGAGCGAGTGTGTGGGCGTCGCGTCACTGGAGCTCGACGACGCGGAGGAGCGGAGGCTGCTGCCGCGGCTGCTGGTGCTCGCGCACGCGTAGAGCGCGAGGTCGTCGTCTGGGATCGAAGTGCGCAGCTCCTCGTCCATCGTGGTCACCTGCCTGCTGTCTACTACTGCTGCTGCTGCTGTGCCCGCCACCAGTGTCGTCACCCGCCGCTGGTGCTGGTGGAGAATTGCTTGTGTCGTGCTTGATCCTTTTCGACTGACCTCCGGCTGAAGGCGAAAAGCGCAGCTGGCAGCTTCCAAAAATCAATTGAGAGTGTTGGCTTAAGCTCGAGTTCAGTATGGTTCAGATGATTTCAGTCTGTTCGAAAAGAGAACCTCTCCATCTGTGGTGCTTCCGTACAATACATAACACACAAAGAATACAATAAGATTAACTTTCTAATAAATTGAACTGAGGGTTGAGCAAGAGATGCTGATCTGCAAGGCAAGAGACGTGTGATAGAACAGCCACGCGGGAATCTCTTAAAACCAATATTCGAGCCAGAAGACGGTGCTCAAAACCATACCTTGTATAAAAGAGGACATCCGGTCGATCGTGGACCGAGAAAGCGCGAACGGGTGTGCGGCAATGCAGGTAAGCAAACTCGCTCTCTGACAGCAATTGATGAAGGCTCCTGCTCGCACTATTCGCTCGGACAGCACAAAGGGCTCGAACAGCACGCGAGGCGAGGTAAGGTGCTTTAAGCGGTGCTCGAGCTGGCGGCGAGCAAATGTGAACGCGCCACCAAAACACACACGGAAAGCATTTCATAGATCTGCTTTCGACACGAGGCAGAAGCCTGAAAGTCTGCGCGTGGCAGCCTGCAACTCGAGAGCCGTGCCGCTTGGCGCTGCAGGGACGCTGACGCTTTTGCGTCACCATATCCGTGGGACTCACTCGGAAGTGGTGATCAAGAGGACTCGAGTTCACCAGGCCAGGCCAACCGCTCGCGAGGCGGCGCTTCGCCTTTAGCAGCCAGCATTCGAGACCACGAACAAACAGCAGGACCACTCTCGTGAAGAAACTCTTGAGCTCTGCTCTCGCCTTGTGGCCACCACGTCTGTCCAACGAGACTGGTCGTGAGAGAGGTGTGACCAGCGAAGAGAAGACACCGCGACTCGAGCCGATGCAATATTGCATGCTTCCCTTCAGCGCCAGTCTCTCTCAGTTGAGCTTTTGCGTTTGTTGTGCGAACAGAGTTGAGAGCTGCGAGCAACCATGAAGTCCATGAGCCTTTCGCCGAGTTGCTGTGATTGCATTGGTCACCTCTTCAACAAACAGCAATACTTTCGAAATAGGATCTGCTGTGCATCCATTTTTCATTGACGCAGATTTGTGGTACACACCAAGAGATGCATTGGGTTGTTCGAATTTACAAAAATAGCCTTGCACTGAAGTCCATCGGTTTCCAATTCGCGATGTTCGTGACGCGCATGACGACACTTTTGCTGGACAAGGACGAAACCTTCGTTTCAACCAGCCACACGCTCCACGCTTTCGACGTCGAGCTTTCGAGGTTTCGCCTCGATATTTTCTCTCACGCTCACCATCAACTCCTTGGAACCAATTTCTTGCGATCTCTCCTGTCTTTTGTTGCAAATCCACTCGCAAAGGGACATGAACACAAGGAGAGCTGGCGTCTCTCATGGTCGAGATATTTCGCTGCTTGCGACCAGTCACGCTTGGTGACAAGGCACGTGTGCATTTTTGCGACCAGTCGTTTGCTCGACGCGCCACGTATCTCACAAGGCACGCCGCCCACGCCAGGCTTCAATATCGCGCCAGGTGCCGTGTATCGAAGCTTTTGTATGGTCAAAGCGCAAATTGGCAAAAACCTTGGACAACGAATAGCGAAACAGTATCGGTTTGTGAGGGCAACCAAGATTCATACGGTGCTCGGTATTCATAGGCGTGACTGTAACAACGTATTGTTCGCTAACATGGTAAATTGTCCTGGTTTCTCGTCTTTCTCCGTGTTTCATACAACCACCAAGTGTTTTTCAGCAATCCACTGCTCGACTGGCAGATGGATGCGTGGCACCACTTTGCGATCTTCTGCAACTCATTTGCGAGCCCCTCCTTGGTGGCCGTCGCTGTCGCCATGCTGCACGTGCTGCTCCTCGTTGCCGCCACCGTGATCACCACCACCACGCGCCTGGCAGCCGCAGAAGACCGCTGCACCGCCATCCTCGTCGGCGCAAAGGTGGGTACCTGCTTAACGTCGTGGGTCGCTCTTCTTTCTTGCGCGCACACTGTACATCCGCTCGCTCATATATCACGGACGCTGGCGTCTCGCGCGACAGGCGTCCACCACGAACGCGCCCATGACGACGCACACGAACGACTGCTCGTCGTGTGACTTCCGCATCGTCAAAGTGCCGGTGCGTACGCACGCAGCTGGCGCGCGTCACGACGTTGTGCTCGCATCGTTTGATTACCCGCGCTACGGTACGTTGCCGTCGCCCCCACTCGCTCGTAGAGCCTGAAACCTGAGGATATGCTAATGGTAATGCTGACGTACCGCTCGTCTGTCTCACTGTGTTTGCTAGTCGGAAGCGCCCGTGGGAACGAATACCTTCCAGAGAACCTGGACCCACGCTTCTCCAACTGGTCCGCGACGCCTGCGATCGGCTCGATCCCCGAAGTGAACACGACGTTCGCGTACATTGATGGCGCGTACGGGATCATCAACGAGCACCAGGTGGCGATTGGCGAGAGCACGTGCGGCGCGCGGTTCGCGAGCAAGCCGGTGTCGCACGGCGGGGCCGCGCTCTTTGACGTCGCGGAGCTGTCGCGGATTGCGCTCCAGCGCGCAACGACCGCACGCGAAGCGATCCAGCTCATGGGTGACCTGGGCGTCCAATACGGGTACTACGGCGTCGAGTGGGACACTGCTGACGCGCTCGCTGAAGCGGGCGAAGCGCTCACAGTGACGGATCCAATCGAAGCCTGGATGTTCCACATCCTGCCCGACGACACAGGCGCGTCTGCGATCTGGGCCGCTCAGCGTGTCCCCGACGACCACATCGCAGCTGTCGCGAACCAGTTTGTGATCCACGACGTGGACCTTAGTCGACCCGACGACTTCATGGCGTCGCCCAACCTGCACACAGTGGCCGAACGCCACGGTCTCTGGAACAAGAGCGACACCACGAACCGCTTCGACTTCACGCGCGTGTACGCGCAGCCGCGTGCAGAAGGCCACCAGCACTACTCGACGCGTCGCGTGTGGCGTGTGTTCACGCTCGCAGACCCAGCGCTAACGCTTTCGCCCTCGACCGACGTCTTCGCGAGCGACTACCCGTTCTCAGTCGCCCCCGCTCGAGCGCTGTCGCCGCACGACCTCATGCGCTTCCAGCGGGACCACTACGAAGGCACGCGGTTCGACATGACGACCGGCCCAGCCAGCGGTCCGTTTGGCGACCCGGACCGGTACGACGCTGGCGTCCGCGACAGTGACGACCTGACGCCGGCCGACGTCGCAGCTGGTGCATTTGAGCGCGCAATCTCCATCTTCCGCGCGAGCTACTCGTTCGTGTCCGTCCTCGACCCTGCGAACGCCGACAACGCGTACATCTGGTTCGGCCAGTACGCGCCCCACGCGACGGTGTACGCGCCCGTGTACGCGAAAGTCGCGGCTGTGCCGACGCCGTACACGACTGGCTCGCTCTTTGCGTTTGACCGCGCGTCGTCGTTCTGGGTCCACGCGCTCGTGGGGAACTGGGCCGCGCGGCTCTACGCGTACGCGCACCCGGTCGTCGCGCGTGTGCAACAAGAGCTCGAAGCGCTGGTCGGGAGCATGCAGACAGACCTGTTGGCGCAAGCCGCGGTCGTGCGCAAGAGCGAAGGCGAAGCGGCGCTGGCGGCGTTCCTGACAGCGCAGAGCGCTCTGTTTGCGTCCCAGAGCCACGAAACGTTCACCGCGCTCTTCGAGTACCTCGTCACGCGGCTCCACGACGGCTACGAGGTCTCGGGGCTGGACACAGATCGCCTCACTGTGAAGCCGCTCTTCTACCCCAAGTGGTGGCTCCAACAAGTCGGGTACTTTGGTAACGCCACAAACACGACGGACGCTGACTCGACTGGCAGCAAGGCAGGTTCTAGCGGTGCCCACGTGGTCGCAAGCGGCCCAAGTGTCGTTCCCACTGTCGCACCGGCGCCTCTTCCGACTAAGACTGTCACGCCAGCACCAGCGCCAACAGAGACGCCGACACCGTCACCGACAACAGAGACGCCAGTGACGACGGTGCCTATCGCTCCCCTCCCGTCACCGTTGCCGACAACAGAGAAGCCGATGCCGTTGCCGTCGCCGTCGTCCGTCGCCGAGACGCCGACACCCGTGGCAGTCGTGAGCGTGGGTAACGCGCCATCGAACGCATCGCTGGCGGCTTCGCACACGCTGTCGTACTGGACCGCGGCGCTCTTCTCGCTGCTCTCGTGCGCTGTCGGCGTCTTCATCGGCCGCAACGTCCGCGGGCAGTCGTCTGGCTACCGACCAATTCGCTAAGTTGAAGTGGGATTCAGAATAATGACACAGCATCGCCCAGAGTGATGGTGTCACTATTCTAGAACGTTGGTTGGTATACAAATAAGAGCATTCGAGAAGCCAGTATAAATGCAAGTATACCGTGCCGTGCCCTCTCGACCAGTTCGTTCATTCTCTCGCTTGCTGCTTTCCGCCCAAGCTCTCTTGGACGACCGATCGACTTGACTGACTGCCGATGACGACTCCAGCGACCACCACGAGCGCTGTGAGCCTTCGCGTCTACGACCTCAGCCGCGGGATGGCGCGCCAGCTGTCGCCTGCGCTGCTCGGCAAGCAGATCGACGGCATTTGGCACACGGGCGTGCTCGTCTACGGCCAGTACGTGCTCGTAGTTAGTTCACTCGCCTCCTGTCTACTATCGATGATGCACCAACAGACGCTAACGTCGTCCCTGCTCGCACGTACGTTCGCTTCATTTCCATAGAGAATACTTTTACGGTGGCGGGATCCAAAAGATGGCGCCAGAGCTCGTCGTCGAGCGGTACGGGATGCCGCCCGTGCAGGTCGTGCCGCTCGGCTCCACGGCCGTGCCGATCGAGCGCTTCGAAGCGTTTCTGCGCGAAATCAGCCCGCGCTTCACAGCTGCGACCTACGACCTCTTGCGCAACAACTGCAACAACTTTTCCAACGAACTCGCCGCGTTTCTGCTCGGAACGGGCATCCCACCGCACATTCTCGCTTTACCAGACGAAGTGCTGGCCACACCATTTGGGTACGTCTTGTTCTTGTTCTTGCGGTCGTTTCTATTGCGAGACAAGCTCACATGGGTGGGTTTCCAGTGCGATGCTCCGTCCCATGCTCGAAAACATGCAGCGCGAGATGAGTGCGACTGGCGCGCAGCCGTTTGCGATTCCGTTCAACGACCCGTCGCTCGCTTCACGGGAGCCTGCGAGCACCGCAGGAGCAATCCGCTCGCTCCGGTTCAAAGTCGCAGGCGACCCGACGCTGCACTTGGAGCGCATCACTGCGCGCATCGTCGCGTTGGACGCAGCAGCAGCCGCAGACGCGCAGCTGCTGTCTGCGGCGGACGCGACTGCACTTGAAGCACTCCCATCGCGACTTGCGAGTCTTAACGACTCGGCCCAGCAGCATCAGCTCTGGCACATTCTCAGTCGCCTGCTCTCGCGCGGCCACGAAACGACGCTCTTCTTCCCGGCTCTCGGGTTGTTCCGCGTGCTGCTGCTACTCCCGACAACGACGATAGCGTTGACCGAGACGCTCGAGCTTCAGAGCGCGTGCTTTGACCGGATCCTCGACGCAGCCGAGCACCACGAGCGCCAGCAGCTCACGGACGCGCAGCTGACGCTGTTGCTGGCTGTGCTGGTGAACGGCTTTGTGACGCCAGTCGCGAGCGAGCTCGTGCTCGCACGGGCAGTCCGGTTCCTGCCGTTCGCGTTCAGTGCGATCTCGAGTGCGACGCGCCAGCAGACGCGGGTGCTTGCAGCGAGCCTCGTTGCGAACTGCTGCCTTGCGCTCCAGATCGAAGAAGAGGTCGTGATCACGACTGTGCTCTGCGGCGCTGTCGAGACGCTCGATCGCCTCTCGCGCGAGCAGCACGAGTCCCCGACGCAGCAGCAGACGATCGAAAGCGTTGTCGGCGCGGTCGCGAGCCTCGTGCGCAACTTTGAGGCGGCACGGAGCCTGTGCGTCGAGCTCGGTTTACCAGAGGTCGCTCGTCGGCTGCACGCGAGCTTGAGCCTCGGTAGCATCCAACCTTTGCTCTCGGAAGTCGTTGCTCTCATCTAGCCATTTTCTTATTTGCAACAAACATCACCGCAATTGTTACGCGAGGCACCTTGAAACAAATGCCTCCGGACGGTCACCAGAAGGCATTCGGTCAAAAACGAGGAAAACATGGAAGAATATGCTAACAGTTCGGTCACGGTACTTTTCCTCGAATGGACCGATTTGACCTGAATTTGTATTAAATCCGAACACCTGGTATATTTCTCATTCGGTCACTGTATATTATAGACCTTCAGATCTAGAAATCTGAAAGCGCGATACATTACCTAGTAGCGAAGAAACCGAAGGAGCGTAGCCGAAGTCAGACATGGTGGGCTGCCAAGTGAGCGAAGCGAGCGGCACCCATCATGATCTGCATAGGCGGGCCCAGCGACTGAGGTTTCCTGAGCGGAGTACACAACACCGACCAGAACATCCATTCTTTTTTCTCTCGCACGAAGGCTCGGAGAGCCGAGAGTGCGAGCACTCACTATACTGACAT